>NJDD01003735.1:34103-50416 GCA_002245505.1 Calephelis nemesis | reverse complement strand
GGGAAAGAACCCCCTACCTTTTCCCATAATATGTTTCGTTATAATGTAGCTAACAAAAAGACGGGTCTCCTGATATGCATTATTTGCCTAAAATTAAAGACTGCTGGTACGTTGCCATCTTACGGACGGGATCTTTCTATTTTACCGTCCAATGGAAAAACACAATGGCGAGCACTGATTCTATGGTATAGGAATAGGTAAATATCCCTACCCTTTTCCGCAAATCGGAAAACAACAATGGCAAATATTTATGGTGACCGAGGATTTTTCCTAAAAAATATTTCTTTTTGAAATTAACTAAACGGTTACATTTAGGAATTACGCTAAGGAAACGTCATCCCAGGAGCCTTGGTTAGAACAATGATGAGCTGCCCCCATGCACGCCTGCACCCCGCCCACTACAAATCACAAATGTTTTGAATATTGTATGATTCAAAGTATGATTCACACAGCTTGTCGGGCACACACGGACACCCGGACTTGTCGTTGTGTCAATTGCCATCCGCAGCAGCTAGAGTGCTCGCCAGGTACCTTCGCGAGGGAAAAATCGAAACTATGACATTTTGTTCCGAATTTTCGGGTTGGAACAATTACGTTGTAGAGAAATACTAAATATAACATAAAAGAGTTTCCAAAGTGACACATTAATGCGACAAATGGACCGTGACAGCCGTCAGCCGGAGACCACAGTGTAGTGTCACGTGACAGTTGCACTGTTTACATAACATAACGTTGTCTTTTTTACACTACCGAACCAATGATCTGCGCGGAAAAATATGATGAATTGCTGTCGACAGTTTGTCAACCCCAGCCAGGGCTGGTCGCTGCCAACATCACAATATTTCAGGTAGAAGCACAGTGAAACGTGACAAAACTATCGTGCGGTGATATGTTGATCAATATGCTTAGGCATGTAGCTACTTGGCTACATACATACAAATCGGCTCAACTCTTAGTCTGCGACTCTCACCTTTCTTTCATGTTCTGGAGAAAATTTAGGTCTTTTAGGAGTAGCAAATGATGAAATAATACGGATCCACTCGTGAGATGTAGAAAGTCCGGCGACTATCTCTCTTAAAGTATAATAAGGATTGTCGGTCACTGTTTCCTTAACTTTTGCGATGTTAACCAGTGTTACCAGAACGAGGCGAATATTAAATCATTCAAAAGCGGTCGAGATATTGACCGCTTTTGAACGATTTGTACCACCCATAAGCACGAGTTTTTGATAAATTAGATTCACTGTAAGATTTCTGAAACATTTCATTGACTCGGAACCCTAAATTCCATTTCTGATGCAAAATTTAAAACCAACTATTTGTTCGATGTGTTTGTTCATTATCAAATTCGCAATTTACAATAAAAATGATGTTATTGAAAAAATGCACCTTATCAGCCATTGCCGATACTTTTTGACCGAATGTCTGTCGGAATTGGTTCCTTCAACAAGTTGAAAAATTCACAACACCATGTAAAAGATAACTTCTTCTAAGGTCTGCTTACCAAAACCTATTTCTATGGTATTACTTCTAAACTAGACAAGTAACTGTTTCCAAAAATGTTTTCGCATAGCCAGTGCATAGTTTTGATTTCAACTATTGTTTTGGGAGATGTTCTTTTTTCATCAGGTATCACGTCGGGATTTGGTGCTTCTTTTTTAGAAAGTTGGCTCATGATTTCATTCCACATAAATCAACATCCTGCTAGTAGTTCATAATGCATAATTTTTAATTACGTTGACGACCGCATCATTGACCAAATCACTAGTCGGAGTGTGACAAAACTAACGTGGGAACAACTCAGTAACACATTGCTATTATAATATATATTTCTCAAAAACATTAAAATTGATTTGTTACAGGTCAAGTAGTCGCGTAAAAACATACAAAAAAACTGTACCGATTTTGATGTGCCGACAAAACTGGCTTGCCAGTTGCCAGCCAATTAGCCATCCGCCCTCTACACAATGGCCCATCGAATTGGGCCACAAGGATGGGCCATCGTGTAGTCTGTGCATAAAGTTTGGCTTGTGCATTAATATCTAATACATCCTTAATCAGCTTCGCTTTTTATAGTTTTTATAGTAGGTATAGATAGCCCAAAAACTAAAAACACTCTTTTATATAACAAAATGTTTTTTTTATCATGTGTTTATTGTTTAAATTTCAGCTTAGTGAAAATTGTAATGCTGACTTAAATAAATAAGATATTTTGTATAAATTATAAAATAAATTGAAAAGAATATATAACAATAACAACAATAATTTGTGATGTAATTAGTACATTTTTTGTGTGAAAGGCCAACAAACAAAGACACGGATCTCCCGATAGCAAGAGACAATCTTGGCCTTAGATGTTACAGGTGTGTCGTTGTCCTGCGGCTGGCATGTTTGGCTTATGCTTGTGCAAGTGTATCGGCTACCTTACTGTGCACTCTACCACCGGTGGTCTTATTTTTACCGACCTACACTAAACCAGAGTTCGTCTCTTACGAGCTGCCTCGCTGAGAAGCATACTTATACGGTCTATTGTTCTCCGCGAACCCACACCAACACGGGGACCAATTTTAACATAAAGGTAAAAAGGGTAGTGATTTGCGGACGACGACGGTGAACAATTTACGCGATTATATATTTACGGGTTACTTCAAGACGTTCAAGAGAAATTGTCGTGCATGTTAATGTATTAAAATATTATGGTTTATGTAAATAAATTTATTAAGTAAGCTAAATTCATTAAAAAATTGGGTGAAGCTCAAAGCGGTGACAACCCTATCATGGCTGCAATATAGAAACTGTTAATCGATAGTCACCGAGAGATTACTGTCAAAAAACAATGATGAATACTTTCTCTATTGTTACCGTTTAAGAAACCAACTTGAAATATGGTTTCTACAGTATAAACTTGGACAGTAAAATTAACAGCTTTTGCTTTATAAGATTGTTTTAGGAATAAGGATAACCACTCGTACATCAGTGCTACCTGAATGTAATCTTATCTATCCCAGTGTTGTGTTACTTATCGGTTGCAACTCACGCAGGGAGCGCTAAAATTCCTAGCGAGTGGCATCTGGCTAAATAGTTGAGGTGTAGTCGAGAAGTCTGTATGAATTCCAATATCCGCATGTGGAGTATTATATAACATCATCTGCATACAGTAATACAAACAGCTGCATGTATCGGAACGTATTAACTGTGATGTTATTTAATGATTCCTTATAGATCAGACTTCTCGTTACGAAATCTTGAAAGGAAAATAAACGTACAATAGCTTCTTCAATCACGTTTTACCGAAACAATATTCGCTTATTATATGTTTAGTTCATCTTGCAAAACTATTTAACAATTACGTTGTACCTACTCATACCTACATAATCGTGTCGTTTATTCCAAATTTTATGGCAAATTTTTATTTTGTCAATAGCGAGTGCTGACATTGCTATTGACAGCGAAATTCAGTGTGAGTTTTGTCTTGTGAAGCAATCGCTGTGGACATGACTTCACGAGGTCCCGGGTTCGATCCCACAGTCTGGCAAGAAAAAGAAAATGTCTTCTTTCAATTTTTTTACTAAAATTTTTTTACTAATACCCGAGTTTGGATGTGTGGCCGGTTGGCAATAGGCTTGCACCTATCAAAACTGACCGTCATAATCGATGAACGCCAAATCGACAAATAGTACTAGGGGTACCTTCCAGTCAATACCTGAATTAAAAATGAAATTAATGTTTAAAAATGCAAGTATTGCTTTTTAAAAATTTTGGTTTGTGAAAATACAAATAATGACTGACCTATACTATTACGATATTTAAGTCTTAATAACTAATAAAAATCGGAAATAGATTTTGTTAACATTTTTTGCTAATGGTACGGGACTTTGTAAGAATCGTAAGAAACTTACAACATTACTAATGTCAATTTAGTCTCTGAGATGAACAAACAAGCTATAATATAATGTTTTAAAATCCATGTATTACCGTGTTACTGTTGTGTATTCCAATTTCCACGTGAAGCTGGGTAGGCTGAACATTAAATTGTTAGATTGGCAATTTAAGTTTAAGGGTCCATGTATGCTAAAATACGTCAGCAGTATAATGTTTTTTTCATACAAAGCAATCATGGATCTTGGTGACAAAAATACACAAGATTAATAAATTGTCTTATAAAACATGAATATGCTTTATAAGACAAAATAAATACAATACGTATAAAAAATATTAAAACAATGTTTTATGTGGGCACAAAGAAATTACAGTAGCAGTTACATAAGTAAAAATAAAAACAAGTGTAAGGCAAGTTGGACATAAATAAAAATGTAACTTCAGATGAATCATTAAAACACAATGATATTGATTCATTAGACATAAATGGAGCGGAAGTGACAAACCAAGCTGAGATAGTAAATTATTTTAACAAGCATTTTATAAATATAGCTAATTACATTCAGCCATATTTTGATAATACAAACAGCGATACAATTTGTGACGGAATTCAAAAATACTTGCTAGCTCAATATTTCTATTCCCAACTGAGGAAAACGAAGTTAAGAAGATAATTTTAAAAATGAATAATACAAGGTTTGTTGGTTTTGATAATATTACCTAAGAAATTTTAAAACTGATCGCATCTAAAATTAGTCCTATTCTTAGTTATTTAATAAATTTATCATTTGAGCAAGGTTGCTATCCGTCAGTACTTAAATAGTCCATAGTGAAACCTATTTATAAAAATGGTGATAAAACCCAACTTAATGATTATATGCCAATTACGTTAATACCTGTTTTATCAAAAGTTTTCGAAAAAGTAATGTATGATAGAATTTATAATTTTTTTAAATAAACATAACATATTAAGTGAAAATACGTTCGGATTTAGAAAGGATTCTTTTACTACACAAGCTTGTTTCAATCTGATAAAAGATGTAACAGAGACTTTAAATGAAAAAACCAGAAAAGTTGCGATTTTTCTTGATATGAGCAAAGCTTTTGATTTTGTAGACCATCAAAAGCTTTTAAAAAAATTACATTCCTACGGAGTAAGAGGTAAAGCGCATGACTGGATAGCAAGCTAACAAGGAAGGAGAGAAAACAATGTACAGAAATATCAAAAATTAGTGGCCAAGAAAAGCGCACTTATAGGTCTATCTGGAAAATAAATGCAAAAAGTGTCCCTCAAGGTAGTATATTAGGTCTACTATTCTTTTTAATTAACATTAATAATCTTCCCGAAAATAACAATCATAAATATATACAATTTGCAGATGACACCACAATTTTAATTAAAGAGAAATGTAAAGTTAATTTTCAAAATGATATTAATAATACAATTAAGGACGTTGCCCTTTGGCTCAATAGAAACAATCTTTCAATTAAAGCTAAGAAAACAAAAATTATGGGATTTAAAACAAAAAATTCAAAAGATATGCCACTTTTCATTAAACTCCACCGTGAACATTTAGAAAAAGTTAGCTACTATAAGTTTTTAGGTATTATTATAGACAATCACTTAAACTGGAAACCTCATGCTGACATGGTCTGCAAAAAAATTAACAAATTTGTGTTTGCTTTAAAAAGAGTTAGCCAAATAGTATCAATCGAAGCAGCTTTAAATGCATACTACGGATATGTTTCAACTGTATTAAGCTATGGTTTAATTATTTGGGGAAACTCTACTCATTCTCATAGAGCTTTCATTGCCCAAAAAAAGTGTGTTCGAGCTATAGCTAAAAAAATCTTTATTTGTAGTTGTAAACCATTATTTAAAATGCTTAAAATTTTACCTCTCTTATCTTTATACATTAAACAAATGTGCTTATTTGTCAAGAAATATATGTGTTATTTTACTTCTTTTGATGAATTGCGTGGCTGCAGTGGCAGAAGATGGAATAAGCTTGTTCTGCCTAGTAGTCGATTAGCTCTTTATCAAAATAATGTGTATTGTATGTCAATTAAAATTTATAACAAACTGCCTAAAAGCATTACTAATCTGAATTAGGTATACACAATTTAGAAAACAGCTTCATCAGCGGTTAATACAAGAACAATTTTATTCTGTCAATGACTATTTCAATTGTAACGCCAACAAAATGTAAGATTTTAGTACGTTTACAAAATAAATAATTTACAACAACACTTTCTGTTGTTGAAATAAATCTAACTGAAACAACACATATTTATTTTAGACATAGGCATAATTCGTATTTTCTTTAATGATATTTTATTTTTGACATTTGCAAAGTCTCATATTTATCAATTTATTTTAAAGTAGTTTTTAATTGTTAAAGACATTATTATAATATGCATTTAACCCACAATTTCAGATATTAATTTTAAATTTATTTTATGTTTTGACCAATAGATAATAAATACTTGAAATGTAACTTGTTACAAGGAAAAGGATTATTTCTAAGTTTAATAATATCGCTACAATTTTTAAATATAAAATGCTTAGGTAAAATTTAAATTTGTAAGCCAATTTTGAAAACAAATTTGCATACCAAAAATGGCGAAATAGGCTTGTATCTACTCCATTTCTAAACAACTCAATTTGTAACCCTATTTTGCAAATAAATGATTTGAATTTGAATTAAGACTAGTGTTTCCAAAACACGATTCATTTCACTTTTCTCGATAGAAAAAAATCAAAAAGTTAACCCTTTTTTGAAAACAAAACCCAACTGTCTACTTCAATTATGAAAATATCGACACCAGATTTAACATAAACATAGATAAGTACCTACTATACCTAAAAGATAAGTGTTTTAGTTTTTATTCCTTTTTTTCAAATTACTTTTATAGTGTCAAAAATAGTGGTTTGTCGCTTAAGACGTTATCTTTGGAGCGCAATATTTCATAGTAATCATGGAACGGGGGAGTGCGGCCATTGACTCTTCTGGCTAACTAAGTATGGGGCCTTAAGGATCGCATTTTTTTTTTATGTTATAGGAAGGCAAACAAGCAGACGTATTTCCTGATGGTAAGAAACTCACGCCGCTCAGAGACACCAAAGATGGTAATGGTGCGTTGCCAACCTGAGGTCAGGATGTTAGGCCTCGAGCAAAAGTAAGTTTACCGGCTCCCTTACCCTCCGAACCGGAACACGTCATGACGTTATGGCGGCAGGAATAGGTAAGGCGGTGGTACCAAACCGGGCGAGTCGCTGCGAAACTCTACCACCTAGTCAAAAGCTTTCTTCTATCCGTTAATTACAACCCACAAAGGTGCGAGATTTTTTATATTTGTAATTCCAAAAATGAAATAGCTCACAATAACGTTTAGGAAGCAATATTATATTGGCACGAATAAGGTAAATAAAACTATTAGATACGTTTGCCCACCAAACAAAAGGTCATGGGAATTGTGACTCGGCAACAAAGAATGACCACATGAGTTGTATTCTCTTATGGGGTAACCACATTTTGCTTATTTTAGAGAATCATACGTTACAATTGAACGTAATATATTAATTTTAAATAAAGTATTTGTAAAACTAAACACGTTACTTTATATTTTGTATTACAGTAAAATTTAAAAATAAATTCATTAAATACTAACATTCACATAGATGAAAATAATACTTGTTAATAATTGATTATTAAATCGGTGTCAATAGATTAGACAGTTTGTTTTGTTCGTGTCACGCCCCAGCGCGCTCCCACGAAAGAACCGAAATGATTCCGAAAAATATATCCAACTTTTTCGTAATAACTCAAATTTTGACATGTGCAAAAATCAATCAAAATTAGAAAAAACAGTAATTGAAGACCATGCAATTAGTACTTCGACATTTTTATAAACCCGGTAGTTTATCACAGAATCACAACTACATACTGAGAAGATATGGTAAAATAAACTCAGAGGGTCTTTTCATAATAAATAAAAAATGTATAAATCTCTGTCTCTGGACTTAGTGTTATTTGCTGATTGATATAAATCCCAAAGTAGTCAAAGTAAAAGCTTATGGTAAAGGTGTAGACAACGATACCAGTATACAGAAATACTTTCTAAGATACCATTATAAATATAATAGGCATGTGGACTACCTCCTCGGTCAACGAGGCATTCAAATATGGCAAAAAACAAAAAAATACATATAAAATTCAATTTAAATACATCTTAGATCAAGTATTACATTTTAAATTGATATTATATATACGCTTTTATAGTAGCCGTATTTAATTAATTATCTGTTAAGTAATTTTGTTTTTACACATTTTTTAAACTCATTGAACGGTTGACCCTCCAAAACTATTGGGCAATTTATTCTAGACATGGTTGATTTGACCCAAACATCATTAACTTACTTTAGATTGAGAGTTAAGTTTGCAATTTTTTTTGTAAACATTCATTAGAATGTTCATTAAATTCTTGTAAACGTATTGCGCATCCGAGGTGAAAATATTTATTTCTTTAATTTTTCTCGATTACAAAACCCTTACATACAATAACTTCCAACGTTAGGCACTCAGGAGTACTACTTTAAAATCGACCTAGAACAGAGTTATGCGGTTATTTATCCAAATCATTATCTTATGAAGAAACTAAGAATTATTTACAATACCAAAATAAGTATATGCCATCTTCAGTCCTTAGGTCGAATAACGTTTTTTCGGTATCTTAGAAGTATGTATTTGTTTAGCAGTCAAAGCAATCAGAGTTACCTAATCAATATTATTTGTTAGCCCCAGTTCAACTTTTTTTGTACCATATACACACACAAAAATACATGCATACTTACACGCAACATTAGATTACAAATGGGTCTTCACCCCCATATCCCTGATGAAGTAGACAAAGGCGCAACCAGGCCACCCACTAGTAGCCGAAGACCCTACTACTAGTTTGTAAGTGGCAAGTCTATCGCCAACCGTGCATATTTTCCAATCCCGGGCAACATTATTTTTATAAGAAAATTTAATGCAGGTACACATTTTCTATTTTTTTTTCCCGATCCGGGGATGGAACCCGGGACTTCAAGAAGTGAAGGCCGATACCGTACCACTAGACCACACAGACGATATTAGGATATATTATCATGAATAATAGGTAAAGTTTTTATTTTCTCCTTCTTGGTAGGTTTTTTCTTATTTTTTTTTTGCTTTTTTAATTAAATATGTAAAGCTAATATTATGAGTGAGTGCACCTCTTGAGGGTAACTTATTCCTGTAAGTAAAAATGCGGGGTGGGGGCACTAGTAACCTGTAGTCCACCCAACAACAGCGACCTACAACCGGCATCACAGTTTAGAGAACAGCGTGTCGTTTGCGAAAACTATATTTGTCCATGACATAAAAATATTTTTGGAGCATTGTCCCTTAAAATGTTTCCAGTCTGGTTATCCTAGTACGATAGAATTCATAAACAATTATATCCTTGTAAAGGCCACTAGGTACGTACTACCGCACGAGTCGCAACTTTATTGAATCATTAATTATTATTTAAATGCATAACGAAATTTAACTACGGCACGGTAATCTCGACGACATGGTTCTCATGTTGTAACATGTACGTGTTGGAATGTTTTTTAATAATATTCCTAATAACATCATGACTCATAATTTTAATTTAATTCTCAAAATGTTTTTGTTAGATTTTCCAAATAGGTGTTATTAAAAAAGTGTCTTTACGCCTATACCCTGAAAGAGTTAGGCAGAGGCGCAACCAGGGCATCCACGACTAGCCGAAGACACAAGTCCCACAATGTTATAGGTGGCAAGTCTATAGGCAACCGGTCACAAATCCAATCCCACGCAAGCGTCTACGTTATTTTTATTAGAAAATTGAAACTACACATTTTCTACTTCTTTTTTTGCCTGGCCCGGGGATCGCGCCCAGGACCTCATGAATTCATGTCAAAAGCCAGACAGTAAGATCGCAGAAACTATGTTTATTTCTAAATTTTCTAAAAAAATCTTCTGTTAGAGGTTTCTATAAATTTGGATAGAGTTGAATTTTATACAGGAATTGCCGAAGTTAAGTACTATAATATAAGTAACTATAGAGAAAATAACGTATTCCTAACTGTATAGTAGGTGAGGTATAATTAGATAAGAAAAAATATGTATTTTGTGGTTATTCCAAAATTTATAAACTGATTTTCATATTTAAAAAAATGGATTAAACTTTGAGGAAGGCAGGCTAGGTACTTTTTATTTAAAAATTTTAACGGGTACGCTTGGAGAGCTAAGTATAAAAGAAACTTGCGTTTTACTAATTTTTTTTTAATATTATTAAATGTGTTTTCGTCAACCTATAGCCATCCAAAACCATTAAAAGGTTAAAAGGTAGCCACTTTTTTATTTTTTTCCTTATGTGTGAATTATTCGAAATCTCTTCGTATGGATATTGCTCTCCGTACCTGTCTATATTTTCCCCCTTGCGTACGTTCTGGCTCCTGTCCTAGTTGAATATAAACCTCGCAATGGTTGTCATATTCTGAGACTGTCTTTAAAATATTTTAAATTTTAAATAACATAAAAAATTTGAAATTTCTAATGAAAATAAGGTTGCACGGGACTGGATATCTGCTCGGTTGGCGATGGGCTTGCCACATATCACATTGTGGGACTTATGCCCGATTTCACCAAAAGCCCCTATATTTAGGGGACCTTTTAACGTGTTTTAGGGGACTGTTTTATATGGAAACAGTCCCATAAGTAACGTTAAAAGGTCCCCTAAAGTATAGGGGCTCTTGGTGAAATCGAGCATTAGTGTCTTCGGCTGGTTGTGGATGGCTGCGCCTCTGCCTACGCCTTTGGGGATATGGGCGTGAAGATACAAATAACATTACCCTTGCTATGAAATAAAAGTTTTGGCTTTGAGAGAGTTACAAGACCGATTATTGGGTATATTTGCCCTTTTGTTATGACCTTCTGCTTTAGGACTAGTAAATAAAATACATGTTTTTTGCAAAAGGAAAATTTTTATTTAGAAAACGTATTTTTAAGTTTTTTAAACTATTATTTACGTATGCCAAATACAAAGAGGACAATGACGTGTTCATCCCTAACAATCTTTATATCGTAGTCAAAGTACGATATAATATACTAATTATGATAAAATAATTAATAAACAGTTAATATACCGTCACCATAGTGACGTGGTAGAATGTGGTGACAACTTCGGGGCGCGGGGCGTTACTTTAGTTGCCTTCGAACCTCAAAAAACATTACTATGTGTACGTTCGAAGTCAAAAGGTTAAGCTTTTATTTCAATATAGCCTGGGAATTTTACGATTCGCATATTACATTGATTCAATCTGCTAAAATATTATATAACACCGGCTAACGCATGAGAACTTTTCTGACGAAATTCCGACGACGCTCGTGGCTAAATGCCAATAGTAGGACTACTTCATTTGTCGACATTTGGTACGAAATCGAAATGTTATGTGAGCAGAGCGTTAGACGAAATTGTTTGGGACCGAAATGAGATTTGTTTTCAATTATTTCTACTGCCCCTTTCTTAACACCGACAATAGCAGTCTGTATCGGGTGACTGTACGATGGTACCATCGCGCATTAAGTGTTTGATGCCGACCATTCTTTTTAACCGACTTCAAAAAGAAGAAGGATTGTTATCTTTATCGAATTCTTAGTCGTTTCTAAATCGATATTATTATTTTTTTATTTGAAAGAGTGTATCTCTAAAAAATATTTCATTTTTATGTACATCCATGAGTTACTGAATTCGAAGTCGGTTTTTTGCAGTTTCGCTTTTTTTGCACTGTGCTTTAATGATTATATAAAAAAAACATAAAAAAACTCTTTCGCAAGTTAAATTTAACCTAAAAATATGCAAGAATGTACTATTAACGCGATCTACTGTTTTTATTCCGTATTGGCCCACTTGACAACAACCGAACACTAGATGTGACGTCACCTACATGACTATCATCACAAGTCACCACCATTCTCCACAGTCGGTAAATTCAGGTAGTCTAGTTTACAATACATTCGACAGCTGTCTACCAGAAAACCTTTGATCTGGCACTCTGTCCACGAAACCACTGAACAATCTTAAATCTTGGTCCACATTTTCCCTGTGTTGGTCCGGCTCCTTTGCAGAATAGGCCATCTGCCTTCGTGCCAGGCAGCTCGTAAAAGGCGAGTATAGGCTTACCGTCACTATTAGTTGATGTCACCGTGACAGCCTAATAGGAGGTAGAGTTTCGCAGCGACTCGTCCGGATTGGTACCACCGCCTTACCTATTCCTGCCGCCATAACGTCCAATGCTTGCCGTTGACGTATTCTGGTTCGGAGGGTAAGTTAGCCGGTAAACTTACTTCTGCTCGAGGCCTAACATCCCGGCCTCAGGTTGGCAACGCACCATTATAACCTTTGGTGTCTCTAGGCGGCGTGAATTTCTTACAATCAGGAAGTCCGTCTGCTTGTTTGCCTTCCATTATCATAAAAAAAACATATTTTTTTTAAATACTTAAAGTGGGTAGCACTTTAAATAACGTTATTGAAATGTTTTACCAATTTATAAATAATATTTAGGTATTTTTTAAATGAATGTGAACTTAATTAACTTAGGAAATTACATTCGCTTCGCTAAAATAAGCGCTGGTGTCACCGGCTCCAGAAAGAGGCAAATTAACCCAAAAAAAATACTAACAATATATTTTTTTATTTTATAAACTTTACCTCCGCTTTTTTTTAAAAGCTTTTCAAACTTAACATTAATTAAGGCAATTAAGAATCGCAAGCTAAGTTTTATTACGATTTTTTGATGGAATACAATAACCTATTTTCGAAAATATTAAGTAAATGTCAAAATAGTCGATCCTTAATCTGTCATTAAACCATGTAGGGGGAATGGGCTATCTTTATGTCAGAGATCAGCTTCGAAATAGTTTACTATATCTCTACTCCATCTTTATTAATAGTGAATTTGTGTAACGTCACGTTCAACCATAGATTAAAGTTAAACTCGCCCTAATCTACATTTATTAATAAGACGGTATAGATATTACGGGGGCGTCGCTCTCGTGCGGTCGGAATGTTAGACCTATAGTGCTAGTCTACGACATCCTACCCTTCAGACCAGAGTATGACAGAGAGTTATGGCCTCAGTAATTTGTAGAGCGTTGACTTATGTTATATTTTAATTCATGCTTGCCTCCTACCACCTGCCTGACAGAGAGGCAGGTGTTCTATTCTTCTCAGCGGACCCAAGAATCGTCTAAATGCACTACGGCAACTAAGATGTTTTTTAGTCTTGAACAGTAATGTTCTGAATACAACACATAAAAATAATAACACTTTAAGTCGTTCGTTTTAATTAATAAAATAGGTAACGCTCAGGAAAGAGATTCAAGTAAATCACAGAAATAGTTTTTTCCTGGTTTTAAGTGCACCGTCTTGTAATATCTAGCTGTCTGTCGCCCCGTAACATAGGGATGTCTGGAATAAGCTGCTGGTTTGGCGATGAGGCTGCCTTAATGTATTATCTTACTTGTGACGTAGGTATTATTCTTTGTATGTTTGTAAATTACACTTGTGCGTAGTTTTTTTATGGCGGGCCACATCTAAGGTCACGTGTACAAGTTCACCCGGCGACGCGTCCCTCCAATAAGAAATTGCAATGATAAATACGTACGCTCTAGCGCCAGGAGTAAGCTGGTAGGTATACCAATCACCGACCCGGGTGAGCTGGTGAGCTTCACTCGACACACTCCACAGCACACAAACAGAACACCAGCACACAGACCATAGCAAATGAACGGATACGCCAACAAACGTTATGATTTAGTTTTTATTGACGTACGTGAGTGAGTTGACAGCAGAAACTTCTGAGAATTGCGAAGGAATTGTCTCGGAATGTGTGAGCCTATCGCCGTCCCACACCCACTGTGTCCTGTCTCATTCTTACTTCAATAAAAACTAACAGGATGTTGGAAATTATTTACTGGTGTGTTATGGCTTTTGTTATTTTTATAGGAATGAAAAGCAAACAAACTGACACTGAAACTGACTGACCTACAGTCACCACAGCTGGTGTGCTATCAAACTGAGGCTCAGGTGATAAGCCTTTTGTTGTAAGTTGACGGCTAACTTGCCCTCCAAACCGGAACACAACACTAACTTAAGATTTTAAACTTAAATCGTCGCGTATTATTAACATTTTTAATTATTTATACGGGATACTCACGATCTTCTTTTGCCGGACTAAAAATACAAAAAGTGCCGTAAAGTGTAGGGACATAGTTAGTGTTGTGTGTCGCGATATAGTGCCCAGAAATGATTGTGACAAGGACGTTCAAAAAAGAAGAATTAGACGGAGGGTTGACAGGCTCATCTGTCAGTAGATCCTCTTGTCAAAAGTTGCAGCTCGCTGCCGCAGTCCCGTCGTGTCCACGGCCTATGCAACTAGGCCGAAATATCGACAAATAAAATAAAAGAAGATCGTGAGTATCCCGTATAAATAATTAAAAATGTTAATTAAAAATGTTAACAACACTAACTGACAAACGAGCACCGACGTTGTTTAATCAAGAGTTGTTTTGGCATCGAGATATCTCGATTCAATCGCCTTCTGGTGGGTATTTAAAGATAACGTTGTGTTAAATATCTTTAATAAAGAATTAGGGATTCAAAGTAGCCATTCGTTATATTTCAACTACTTGTGACTGAAACAGATAGAGATTAACTAATATAATTGAAAAGATATAGACCTATAGTAAGCGTGACATTATGTCGAAAGTTCAAGATACAAAGCAATTGTCATACACTCATGACCCGCACCAATCACTGGCGGCCTGACCTCGCGCAACATTCCTGCGGAGCTACCTCCAGGATGTAGGTAAATGTACTTTAGAACACCTAGGAAATTCTAAACCTTTCATTTTTTTTCTTTCCATTTTATTTATTTTTTTATAGTCAAAACAGCTTAGTGTTCAAAGTTGAAAGGAATTGTTTTAATAATTCTATTTAAAAATGTTAGGGCTTCATTTCGATTATGTATATCTTTTCTCAAATTATGTTTTTATTGATTAGCATTGAATACATGCAGACAACAATAATTATTTTTACTATTAATTATTTTCACACAAATTGAACCTAACCCCAAAATAAGCAAATTATATGCTTGTATTATGGGTGTTAGTCAACGATACTATACATAGAAATACTTAAATAGGATACTATACATAGAAATGCAGGCATTTAAATGTTCATTACACAAATGCCCACCCCCGTCGGGAATCGAACCCGAGCCTCGCGGTTAGTCGATGTAGTTAGGCGTGTACGCTAGCCACTCTACCAACTAGGCGGTTTACATGAGTTAAATAGATAGAATAGATAGAGTTTGATAGAAAAAGAATCTGAAAAAAAATATCATTTCTTTACTTCTCCTCGCTTAGAAGGAATCATAAAAACTTTGTTTTTAACCGACTTCAAAAAAAGGAGGAGGTTATCAATTCGTAGCGATATATATTTTTTTTTATGTATGTTCAGCGATCATTTCTAAACGGCTGGACTAATTTCCAAAATTCTTTTTTTATTTGAAAGAGTAAGTTTCACAGGTGGTCCCATAGGGAGGAACTCAGGATCTGATGATGGCATCCTGGTGAAATCGAGGGCATTCCTGAAAAAATGTATGGAAGCCCAGAGTTTTTCTTGACTTTTTAGCAGTTGAGAGGGATTTTACCTATAAAAATCGTAATTTTATGATGATGAGCTGATGATGGAGAGCATCCCTACTGAAGGACATTTTCTGCGATTACTCTAAAACGGCTAGTCTGATTTGGACAGTTCTTTTTTTGTTTGGAAAGGTGTACCTCACAGGTAGTCTCATGGTAAGGAAGTCAGGATCTGATGATGGTATCCTGGTGAAATCGAGGGCATTCCTGAAAAAATGCATGAAAGCATAAAGTTTTTCTTGACTTTTTAGCAATTGAGAGGGATTTTACCTATAAAAATCGTAATTTTATTATGATGAGCTGATGATGGTAGTAGTAGTAATCTACTTTTTTTATGAAATTGGAAGGCAAACAAGCAGACGGATTTCCTGGTAGTAAGAAATTCCCGCCGCCTAGAGACACCAAAGGTGGTAATGGTGCGTTGCCAACCAGATATCGGGATGTTAGGCCTTGAGCAAAAGTTAGTTTACCGGCTACCTTACCCTCCAAACTGGAACACGTCATGACGTTATGGCGGTAGGAATAGGTAAAGCGGTGGTATCAGTCCGGGTGAGTCGCTGCGAAACTCTACCTGTGACATCTGACCTAGTCAGATGTCACGGTGTTAGTGACGGTAAGCCTATGCTCGCCTTTTACGAGCTGCCTGGCACAGGAAGGCAGATGGTCTATCCTG
>NJDD01003735.1:7432-20470 GCA_002245505.1 Calephelis nemesis | reverse complement strand
ATAGAAGTTTTGGCAGATGTTCATAATATTATAGTATAAGTGTTAAAAAAACAAAGAGACATTTACCGTGTGAACCAAGTTCAGTGGGTAGGTATTTATAGTTTGGTAGTGTTGGTCCGGGCTCCTCTGCAGAATAGACTATCTGCCTTCCTGCCAGGCAGCTCGTGAAAGGCGAGCATAGGCTTACCGTCACTACCATCGTGACATCTGACTTGGTGGTAGAGTTTCGCAGCGACTCACCCGGATTGGTACCACCGCCTTACCTATTCCTGCCGTCATAACGTCACGACGTGTTCTGATTTGGAGGGCAAGGTAGTTGGTAAACTTGCTGTAACTCGAGGCCTAACATCCCAGCCTCAGGTTGGCACCATTACCACCTTTGGAGGCGAGACCATCAGCGATAATTTCTTACCATGAGGAAATCCGTCCGCTTGTTTGCCTTCTTGTATCATAAAAAAGACATTCCAGTTGGAACCTTTTATATCCATTTGACTAAAATCCAATTCATCATCAGCCGGAGGACATCCACTGTTGGACATAGGCCTCCCCCAAAGAGCGCCACAAGTCGCGGTCACCAGTCGCTTGTATCCAGCGACTCCCCGCGACTGTGACCAGATCAGCAGTCCACCGGGTGGGAGGTCGTCCAACACTACGTCACTCGAGAACTTTTCTTCCCCAACGGTTGTCGTTTCTGCGAGCAATGTGGTCTGCCCATTACCACTTCAGCTTGCTGACTCTCTGAAATCCAATTAGCGAGTTTTAAGTTTTAACCTTCATTGCGGGAGATACCATGGACCGTGGCTAAACGCCTTCATTTTGTACCATAAATAATTTTCATTTTCAAAATAATAACGGGCACAAAGTGTATGTGTGCGTGTAACTGTGCCATGAACGTAGTACCGCACACAAATGTACATATAATATGTAACGGTGTACATAAAGATAACGTCATGTTGTTACGTTTACTCTGTTTTTTATGCTGACTGAAAAAAAATACAATATGCATTTTATTATTTGATATTAAACATACACATTAGACTACACTATGTCATAGTTTTAAAATGTAAATGACCAATATTCATTATCGGACAGTGGGTTTCTTACAACCATACGCCAGAAAGTCTTTTATATTAACATATCCAAAACGTAAACTTTTACCAAACTTTAACTAATTATTTAGGCTTAATTATAATAACGAATTATCTATTAATAGTCCAGTCAATATAAGATATAAGGTTGCATAAAAGACACTTTACGAATTTGTCTTTTAAAAATAGTATGGTTGTATAATTATACATTCATGGTAACTTGTGCTCCGAGGTATACCTAAAAATGCGTTTTTCCTTTTACGCAGAATCAAAAATAATTTTCAAGTGAAAATTGGTACGTATAAATTGTAAAAACATAATAAAAATAAGGTTCCGTAATAGCTTATCTATTAAAAGATACTCGATCAAGTCATGTTGTATGTAGGTATGTGTCAATATCAAAACGGCGGTAACGATTTTAATTTTTAATAAATTTCACTGTTAAAATAGATGAAATTTCGGAAAAGTATATAGTTTCGTTTTCCAAGCTTCCTAAATAGTTTAAATACGCAGACAAAGGTGAAGACAACAAATAGTCTCGTAAAAATAGGAACATAAAAACTAGTGGGTAACTAAATCACAATATCTTCACATTTGAAAGCATATTTAACGTAGGTATTTCGACACATGTTACAAAAAACATTTGTTTTTACTTTTCCTGATTATTTCGGCTTATTCTCAGAACATCTGGACTGATAACCGTTACTGGCAGATAGATAATGTTCTAAGGCGTACTTCAGACTATGTTTTTATTTCGATCACTCAAATGTTTTACTTGAGAGAGCGGAAAAGTTTAAAATGTCGGTAAACTGCGCTATTGCGGCCTACAATATATAATGTGCCTAACACAAACACTGCTGTAGAAGGTGGTCAGTGCTCCAATTCCGCGACGGTCCGGTGGCTGGGGTCGCGGAAACCACGCCCTGCACAATCCAACTACCACTCGCAGTTTCGCAACGTCTTGTAACGTTCCCCACTTTGATATAACAGAAAGCAGTTTATGTACCTATCGGAAAATTGTTTCAATGATCAGCACAGCATTGCCGAGGTGATGAATCTATGCAAAATGAAACATTTTATACATAATACGTGTCTACTAACATTTAACTTGATTATTTTACTGTGTTATTTTCTTCATATGTTGTATGTTTATTCTTCAAGTAAACTTATTTTTATAAAATTGGTGTTTATTTTATATGTGCCCTCAATATTAAAAAAGTACCACTTTGATATTTGTCTAGTACATTTAAAAATTATGCGCAAGCAATGTAACAAATAGAGAAACATAAACGTACTTTTAGTTTTCGCCTCTCTTAAGACTGACATGCCGGAGATTTGCCACCGAACGAGCAAGTAGTAGTATTACGAAGGTGTTCGCTCAGGAACCTCTACCGCTCCGAGCCACAGCGGGCGGTGAGCGCGTCCCACACTGACACTATGCTTAAACACACTTCATCGACTTTTAATTACATACAAGTATAAGCCACTTATTGTTGAATGTTAAACACAAATCGATTTTTCCGGAACGAAATTCCATAAAAAATTAATCGACTGCAATATACCTAACTTTAAATTAATACAGAGATTTGTGTGTGTCATTCATTTTCTGATAATGTGGTATCAATACAGATTTTAATTTGTCAAAATGTGATTACAGAAAAATACAATTTATCATGGTAACAGCAAAAATCCGCCCCGAATGGATTACTACCTGGCTACCCCGGAGGATCTTTACAAGGTGGTAGAGTTTCGCAGTGACTCGCCCGGATTGGTACCACCGCCTTACCTATTCCTGCCGCCATAACGTCATGACGTGTTCCGGTTCGGAGGGTAAGGTAGTCGACTAACTTACTTTTGCTCGAGGCCTAACATCCCGACCTAAGGTTGGCAACGCACCATTACCACCTTTGGTGTCTCTAGGCAGCGTGAATTTCTTACCATCAGGAAATCCTTCTGCTTGTTTGCCTTCCTATATCATAAAAAAAAAATCTTGCACAAACATTATCTACATCTAGCCAAATCCTCGTTCCTCCATATAATTTCACTTTAAGACTTCCTACATCGGATGACTCTTACGTATCGATCCGCACTGCTTTTTTTTATTAAAACTGATGCCCCGCTGTTTAGCGAATTAGCTACTAAAGGAACCCACTCACAATGTAATCTATTTTACATTTCCAGATGCGGCGGCAGGCTCGGAAGTCGGCCGGCGGCGCGCTCCTGGTGCGCTCCGCCTCTGCCTTACAAGGTAACCACTTGTTAGGCTGAAATATTTCAAATCGCGAACTAATAACTTTTAAGATGCGGACGGTAAGAAGCAACCGTCGCCTATGGTTAACAGAAACGTTACTGGTGCGTCATTGTCTTATGGCTTCGTCTTAGACCACATGTGAAATTCAGCACCAGATCCAGCACTAAACGCAACAGTGGTAATGCTTTAACTTTATGATGGTAGGAAATTGGTGATTTTTTCTGATGTTAAGAAAGAAAGAAAGAAAGAAAGAAAGAAAAATATTTATTTGCGGAATATGAGTGTTACAAAGATGTTACAAAATTATTTAGGCGTTTCAACATATTCCACCAACTTGTGGTGTGCAAAGTAACAATTGCCGATACACAACAACGTTGACGTATGACGGTCCATTTTTTGCTATAGCGAGCTCGTGGCGGTCATTTCAGACACACGAACCTGTCAGAGGGGAGTGACGGTAGTGGGCGTCGACCTTTTCTTTTGTCTTTTTCGAAAACAATATTTTTTGTTTAGATTTGTATGAAAATGTTTTTCAAATAAAGTCAAATACATTTAATCGCTTCAAATATGACTGGTCCTTACAATTTAAACACACTTTAATAACATTGCAACTGCGTGTTTTTAAAATTTGCTATACCTGTTGGTCCTCATCTTGAACAGTCTTATGTAATTATTTTTTAGGTAATCCTCGGGATTTATTTACCATTAGAAAACGATTTTCCTAACGACCGTGAAGTCCCAAATACAGTTGGCCCTTGCTTGCCCATTTATGTTTCAACAAATGTAACTCAAAATTGGCTTATCTTCTACTAGCTTCCATCCGCGCCTTCGTCCGCGTGCACCAATACACACAATCTTTAGAAATCGTAGTCTATTTCTTAATACCAGCATTACTCGCTTCATAGTAGGTAATACCTATTACTCGATAGTAAAATCAAATTTCCGTTAATTTTTATTTGGCAGGATTTCCTCGAATCTCCAAGCATATTTAAGGCTTATTTGCTTGTCTATATATATGTAGACAAACTTTCACGTGTTTTTTACTTTAATCTTATTATGGTGGGATTTATGATAAAATCTAGACGTCAGCACAAGATAACACGTCTGGAATTTGTAAACCTTAAAACATAAGTCTTAGAAATATTTTTAGAATCATTTGTATAATACCTATACCAGGAGCGCAAGTTTGCCTTTACTAATTGTACAGCCATTATTATGAAGTAAATAGTTAATAAACACAAATGAATTCAAAAGTTTGTGTAGATGGATGGTTGGATGTTTTTTTTAGTTTTTCAAAAAAAAAGTGCGCAATGAATTTAGATGAAACTCCATGGTTCATGGGTTACACAAAAGCACAACAAATGGACTACCGCGGCTGAATTCTACCAGATTTATCACTTCGAAATGAACGTTGTATTGGACGTTTGATTTCAAGTCAATCTTGTTCTGATCACTTTTAACTATTATTCAAAATACAAAATTGAAAAGGCAAGATTTTTCTATATATTTCTGCTTAATTCAGAAATATATATCGCAAGCAACAAACTGATCAGTTTAAATAAGAATTTTATCAAAAAATATGTGAAAATAAATGAGAAAATAATTTTACTAAGTAATAATTAACTTGTGTACTTTTTCAGTTTGGCTGTGGTTGCTGCTCTTTATATTTCAAAATGATATCTGGATATCGGGGTCCATCCAACCTGGAGTAAGTATTTGTTACTTATTACACTAGCATAAATTATTGTAATTATATGACTTACCATGCAATTTAAATATAAATACATATACCTACTAATTTTGTGCTGCTATAAATTAGTTTACAAGCTGCCTCTTTCGATATCAAACTTTAAGCCACTTTATTATTCTCCAATTCTTTTTTATGGATATGTGATTAAGCGATAGAAATTATTAAAAGAACTTAACTTGTGAAGTTCAATTCTAATCATACGAAATCTTAAACTGAAGACTATTGACTACTCACAACGGACATAGTCAGCACACGAGTTGATGCGCTCTCCGTCACACTTTATTAGTTTTTTGCTGTCGAAGCCACACGTACAATATGACAAATATAACATTACCAACTAAATTGTTCGCTCGGTAAATTATGAATCGCCCTCAGTTTAAGTTCGAAGTTTAATATATAAGTATTCAAAAATTACTTAAGTAAAATATAAATAGGTAACAATAATTTAAAAAAAATTAATGTGCAAATGCGTATGGTCAAGTTGGAAAAAGTTTGCTTTATGCAAATTGTAGTTGACTTTTTTGGCTCGACGTCGTACGAGCTGCAAATAAAAGTTGTAAAAGAGATGGTAATATTGAAAATAAATAGATGTTTGCGATTGAATGTGGAGAAAACCCCTGTAATTTACATTTTTACAAAACTGAAGGCGATGGGTAATGCCGCCTATCTCGGCAAGCTCGAGTAGTGAGTGAATGAACTACTCGATCATCAATCATGTTTTTTGTCTACCTGTGATGAGAAATGACACGCCCACAATTACCTTGTTTGTACTTTGCCCAACGGTTACACTATTTGCGCAATAGTTCCCTGAATAGATCATAGATGGCGTCTGTCGTCTTAGTTTATGATATTAACCTATTTTAATTATGCGCGTATAATTATTTAGCCCATGCAAGGGTAAGCAGAGTTACTACTGAGTTCACCCATGGGTTGCACCAGCTACAGGGGCATCAGTTTAATCAGTTAAACATCAAAATTGTTTGGCAAAATAGTTGAAAAGAATATGAAAGGGATGTTCGATGGAATATTGTTGGAGGCTCAAGGCGGTTTCAGATCTGAAAGGGAATGTATGTATCAGGTGTTTTTATATTAACATGAAACCAAGTCAAAATTTTGGGATTGTCCCGCACACATTCTTTAAAATTTAAATACATAGACTGTACAGCCCGTAGCGTTAACCCGACTATCTCATAAAAGTGTTCCATGGGTTTTCTATTTTCGCCGACCGAAAGTGGAAAGTGGAAGTTGAACCGAAAACACCTGACGGGTCTACAGGGCAAGGCGGGTCTGCAGGAATCGTGACACTTGGTACTAGATACTATCTGCTTACCCTGCAAGGAATTCGGCGTGTAGATAACATACGTATATTTATATATCTATTTTATTTAATCTTCTGATGGTAATATATTAACGTGGCTTAAAGACATCAAATTTGTTAACAAAAATAGGATCTTAAGTTCACTTTCAGAGCTTGAACACGACAGCGGCAAGCATTTAAGTTATCGAGAAAGAAAAAACAGTCAAAATGCTCTACAGTCTCTATAGTCTTACTGACTGCACAAGGGTGATAATGGAGTATCCTCAATTGTCAAATAATTTTGAAACCGGGAAATAAACGCCTTACTCCACCGTCCAACCGCGGGGTCAGGGTTCCGTCTCAGGGGCAGGCATTTGTGTACCGAACGTAAATGTTTTCTTAACTTGATCTCGGTGTTTATGTACTGGTACCTATTTAAGTTTTTATTTCGCTTATACACATAAATTAACTTCATATACTTTTCTATGCTTTTTTACTTTTTTATAATTCTAGTATCAAATGAAAATTATAAAAAAAACAAATTACAGCTGCAAGATTCTATATATATAGATAGTGACGAAACAACTGAGCCTAAAATTGTTTGTATTTTTCAGTACTTGGACTTCGACAATCTACCGGAGACAAATTTCACTTGTACTGGTAAAGTGATAGGAGGTTATTACGCAGACTTGGAGACGTCGTGCCAAATGTTTCACGTGTGTACTGTTGGACAACAGGACGAACCGATGGATATCAAGTTCCTTTGCCTCAATGGCACGGTGTTTGATCAAGTAAGTGACGTGCACTACTCGTAGTGTAGCCTTGTCTCCAGAAATGTAATGGTTCTTTCCTTTTGATATATTTTTATGATATTGGAAGGCAAACAGACACACGAATTTCCGGATGGTAAGAAATTGGCGCCGCCTAGAGACACCAAATTGTTAATGGTGCATTGCCAACTTGAGGTCGGGATGCTAGGCCCCGAGCAAAAGTAAGTTTACCGACTAACTTACCCACCAAATCGAAACCCATCCACGGCAAGCGCCGCGGTATTGCGACAGAAATAGGTAAGGCACTGGCACTAATCCCGGCGAGTCGCTGCAAAACTCTACCACCTAGTCAGATTTCACGGTGATAGTGGCGGTAAGCCTATGCTCGGCTATACGAGCTGCCTGGCTGGAAAGTAGATGGTCTATTCTGCAAAAGAGCCCATACCAACACGGAGGGAAAGCGAAATAACTGATATGCTGTACAAAATTCACTGTATGACAATATTCTCATTCAATTAAAAAAAGCTCTATGCTATCATTCCGCTGTAAATGAAGGCATGGAGTGTACAACCAGTAATGCCACAAAACAGGAAAAAATATCACTTGATTTCGTTTAAATAATCATTTCAATAATTCAAAATAACACAACGTAGTAACTTAAACATAACATACATAAATAAACATATATAAATTAACATTAAATAAGTGGAACAACAATTTTCTCTTAGGGCCATAGCATCCTGATGGAGTCTAAGCATTTTCAAAGTGGAGTTAACGAACTTGGTACCGTGGCCGCCATTTTGTATAATCCAACGCAGACAGGGCCTTTTTCAAGTTAGGTACTGCAGTTGTAAGAAAGTCACAGACTACAGATAAAGTACTTACTAAAATGCTTGGTCAGCTGTGACATTATTTGCATCACCGACAAAAATATATTTCAATACCTACTAAGATGTTAATCAACGAAATAATAAATAAAAATGTAAATCCATAATCCATTGATATAATAATATCGCCATCGTACGGTCATTCTAATAGTTTCATAACATTGTTTTTCAACTTAACCGTCGGTCAAGAGTTTAAGGTAGGATATAATATTTAATCGTAAGTTTTGATCATAACTATTTCATCTAGCGACACTTTTATCACTTTGAATCCATTTGATATGCGCCGGCCAAGTCCAACGTTTGTTATTTACAGGTTTTTATCTGAAAATCAATGCTATTCGAGTTACTCGTCAGTGAACATTTAAAACTTTTAACTTTAAAACCACGTTTCCATATGTTGCGTTGCGAATAACTCAAAAAACATGTTTTTTATCGAAAACATCAATAAGAGTCGAAAATAAGCTTTTAAAAAAACAAATAAAATTATTTTGGTTAAACAAAACAATTGCAAAGTGAAGCTTGACTCGAATTGTTTCATCCTTTTTTTTAACCCATATAGAGTTGGTTACCAATTTACTAGATATTTCATATTCTTAGAATATACATACATACATACATTCACGCCAAGTCCCTTCCACTTTCTCTTGTGGGCAAGCTTATGTAGCACTGTCTAGACTCTAGAGTGACCAATTTACAAAGTGTTTACCTTTTAAATATAGACCTTACTAGCGTTAAAGCACAACAGTCATCTATAGTTGAATCTAATTGCTCGTATACCGTACCAATGTACGTAACACCAAAATAATGACCGATATTAAAATGACGAGATATGCAAATTAGGTTTGTCAGTTGCGGACAATTTAAAAGCTATTCGTATATTTAATCACCCTGATTATAATATGGAAGTTATGGACATTTCGAAAAAATACTTTAAGAATATTAACTCCAAAATTATTTCAAAATATTTAGTTGTTCCATCAATCAAATAATTATTCACCAAGTACCTGTACATAACGAGAACAGCGAAACTGAAGATTCAGTTTATGCTGAATGCTAATTGTGCTTTTGTGTAAAATGAAATTATAATTCAGAGATACAATAAGGGAAAAAAATTGTATTTTAGTATATATGTCGTGCCTATAAACATTCACATGCATGTAATAAAAAGCGTTTATTGTAATATAACAGAAAATACAATTTTATTTATTTACTCGATACTCTCTGCCTATGTCGTAACGGATGACACGTATATATGTATGAACTGAAATGGAAGTTATTTATTTAGTGGATATGTGTGTTACAAATCTTTATAAAAATAAAATGCATAAGACTTCATTCATGTTAATTTTTTCACTTTATCGATATTCAACACCAGAAAAGGTCTAATAGTAAAATATTTTTTTACGTTTGTATAAAATGCACTGTCAGTTAATGTTTTAATGGATTATTTTAGTGTTATTTTATTAGTAACTATGGAAAAATATGAATATGAGGTTGGCAATTACCCTTTGTTGCCCGTGTTACCTATGTTACTACCAATAGTAAGATCGGTAATTTTTTTTCCGTTTTTACTACTGCAGTTGTAACTTGTAAGTTGCAAGAATGGAAATACTAAATTGCCCATCGTACTACCAAGTGACTATAGTTGTAACATGATTAACTTATTTGCCGTTATTACTACTGCAGTTGTAAGTTGTTAGAATGAAAATGTTGTATTACCCGTCTTACTACTACCCAATTGTAGTTATTACATGGGTAACTTGGTAGCATTGCAGTTGCAAGCTAAGTAATATTAAATTGTCTGTGTTACTACATTTAAAATAAACATTGTCCATCTTCAACACATAATCTAAGAATCAAGTTTTATACAACGTAATTAATTTCCTGCAAGACAGCTCGTAAAAGGCGTACGCTCGGCTTGGCTTGACTTTGCTTACCGTCACTAACACCGTTACATCTGACTAGGTAGTAGAGTTTCCGTCAGCTTGTTTGCCTTCAAATATCATAAAAACGACGGGTTGCACTCCGAGAGTGCCGGCAGAAGTGAAAACTTGAATATTAACGATGTGCCTTTTTGATTCTTTGGAATGGTTAGGAAATAATTTTGCACGAATTGACTTAATTATCAGTATGAAAATACTATCATTTAAGTGGTAGAATACAATATTCATTTATTGCGCTATCTTACACAAACATGACAACATGAACATTCACTCAAGCGCCCTGCGCCGTCTTAACGAAGCAGCAGACGGATACATACATTTTCGCTGCGCCGTAGAAAGAGAGGGGGATACTTCCTCTCCTACGACTAGCCGGCTGTTTACTCTCCGTCCGTATTACGAATTTTTGATCAAGTCACGTATCCTCTCGCGAGTTTAGAAGTTTTTACCCATCCCAAAAAAAGTATGCAACGCCATTATAGAAGTTTTTACTAAAAGTTAAGCTTAATGTTTGTTTTTATAAAAAAGAAAATTTTTAACTTTTTTTATTATTTGTAACCTTTTAAACAAATTTTTTTAAACAAAGGATTTGTAATGCATGTCTTATGATTCCATTTGTTGCATCGCACACACTTTACCCAGTCAACTTTGGACCCTTTTATCCCAGTAATCCTATCTAAATGTAGCCCACTCATTATCAGATTTTTCAGAGAAGCAACTGTCTGAATCACCCAAACTATGGCTTCTTCGTCTGAAGATTCTGTCCTTGACTCTGCTTATAATATTTTTTTCTCGATCATTTGTAAAAAGAAAAGAAATTGAACAATTCAATTCCATTCATTTATTTATTTGTAGAAGTAGGTACAGTCATAGGTCTTAAAGATTACATTACAAAAGAACGACTACTTTTTTCACTAAATTGTAAAAAATATTGTTCGGTAAATTGAACCAGTACATTTTATCATCCTACATTCGGTCCATTTTATCGAACTTAATTTCGAAGAAATAAAATTGAAACAAAAACTTAACATATCAAAGCCGCCGAATAGTTTTAGCCATTTATTTGCAGGTATATTATGAATATACCAAAAAAATATAAACCCTTATAGCTTACCTTTCACTTAGTTACGACTTAAGCACAGATCACTCAAAGTACAGGGGAGTTACCATAAGCTCTTAAAACAGTACTATTTCAACAATACTTATTGTCAGTCGAGAAAGACAACCTTATGACGTATATCATAAAGTTGCTTATAAAGGCAGACATTTAGCAAGATGGAAATAATACTGCTTTAAGCGTTTATGGCAGGGCGCCAGGTAAAGTCTGAAAATTACATTATTATTAAAAGAAATAACACGTTTATTATTATGCCGAAATCAAAATGGCCGATGCACAATGAAGTAAGTGGCATATCGTGAGGTGTTGCCACTTTTCAAATCTAATTATTACGAAACGTGTTTTTAAAGGTGGTCCAATTTAACTAGCGGTCCAATATACCCAACATTCCCTTAAATATGCCCTTAAGTCATAAAAATACGCTTATTCTATTACTTTCATTTTCAGGAAACAAGAGTATGCGAGAGAGTGGACGAAGTGGATTGCACAAAGTCTGAGAAATTTTACAGTTTAAATTTAGAGCTGTATGGAAGTACAGCGCCACCTATCATAAGGCCAGAATCGACGAAACCTCAATCATCTACGACTGAGAAAGCGCAACATAAATATAGTTCACCTAAACAAATACAACCAGATCCATTTGTCGTCGAATCTTCAACCACTCCTGAAAAAATTCATCAACCAATAGATGTTATTGATTCCACTGAAGACCCTATACAAGAATATAAAAAAGATGATAAAAGTTCATCGGAGCTACCTTCCAGTTCAGTTAAAGATGATACGGATTTAAATGAAGGTTTGTTAAAAAAACTAAAAATTAGATTAGGAAATAGCACATCAACCAATGTAAGTCCTGATAATACTAGCCTACTACCATTCTCAGAATTCTTATAGCGTTAATAAAAAAACGTTTCTGCAAAATTGACTCCTGAGATTACCTTTTAAGATTTTAACTCCTTAACAGTCATTTTTCTTGCTTAAATCCAAAACATTTCAAAAAATTAGGGTCATTGTTTAATCCAGTCATAAATTAAACACCAACAGATTGAATTAAATATGTTTCAGGAGATTGGACATTTATTTTATACTCTTTGACAGGTAAAATTTACATTTTATTTAATCATATCGCCTGTAATAATCCACAACAGTGGTATAATAAAAAGGAAAGTAATAGTGACTAAGTAGAGGAATGTGGTCTAAAATCTGAACCAATATCGACCTGTCCCGAGCATATAATAGGATTAAATATATTTCATCTATACTGATCTATTTTAATAATAAAAAGGAATGATTTGATTGTTTGTTCTTATTAAGTAGGCTCAGAATCTGCGGGACCAATTAAAAAAAATATTTCATCACAACAAGGTGACATTATGCCTGATAAACATGGGATGTATTTATAACGTACTTTAACAAATTAAGGATCCCTACTAAAACTTTAATATAATACAGATAACTATAAAATGTCATTAATTATGCATGCGCTCAGTAGACCATTAATGATAGAAGAAAAAAATCTACAATATTAAAGAACATACAAAAATCTACAAAAAAAGGTTTCATATTTTTAAAAAAATTATAAAACTGTGATCATATTTAGATCATGTTATCCGTACCTTCGTACCTATTAACCCTTAACCAAATAAATCCTTTTAAATTCATGTCATAGTCCAAGTTTGTTTCAATATAAGAAAAAAAGATAATTATTAAAAAATATTAAATTAAATTCAATCGAAATGGGAAATTATATCAAATGCGGACGCCGCGCCGTCTTGACTTTACGAGTATTTCACNNAAATCCCCCCGGATACCCACCGCTCTCGGGGGAGATCAGCGGGTTATGTCGGACTCGAACCGACTAAAAACCACACGATGACCTTCCTGCCGCCCGGCAAGGAGCGAGATGGGGTCGCGTTGGCATTCACCATCTCGCTCCGC
>NJDD01003734.1:0-15222 GCA_002245505.1 Calephelis nemesis | reverse complement strand
AAACTTGGCGGTTGATTATCGCGTGGCCGGCGGTTGCGGTTCAATACAACAAATAGTATGAAATGGTCGGCCGCCAAGTGATAGCAGAGTACGCGGTCGCAATCCGCCGAGGCGGCGGCAGGAGATCGCCGCCCGCACGGTTAACGGACGACCGCTCGCGGGAACCGCAAACAACCGCAGGCGATGCGGGCGAATATCGCGTCGTGAAATGTGAACTTACGTTTTGCATATAATTCTACATTCTACGTAATCTGCGGGCCCACAACCGCCGCGGGCGCGGGTAAAAATCGCGCCATGAGTTCTCAGTCTTAAATTTGCAAGGGTTTCCTTTTTTATACAGCTGCAAAACCCTTGAAACCTACCGATTTAGTATTATTGTTTCTGTTTTTAAACATAAACCCAAAACATTACACAACTATTATTATCAATTCAGTTAGATATTAACGTTAAATAACAGTGTGAAGTTCTTGGCCATAGGCCAGTTTTGAGATAAAATGTCTTTCAAACGTATTTCGTAATTGTATTAGTCGGAGCAAAACCATATTGAGACTTCCAAATAACTTCGAACATTATATTTTACGCTTGGAAAGGGAAATTACACCCCAAGGATAGAATAAAAATTTCCAGTTTATGAAACTTCAGAGTAATAACAATCTTAGAGTATAGGTACATACCATAGAAACTATAGATCGGCATATTATACAATAAACTACTGATTCTTTTTTGTTTAAAAATTCTGTAGTCCTGATTGTTGCTTAAACAATAAATAGGTACCTGATACGTAGAGGAACCATTTAAGTATTCATATTTAGAAGTTAAAAAAAATATTATGTGTGTACTTATGTACACGCGTCAGAAGTAATAATACTTCTTCGGCGTAATAAGATAAAAATCTTTTTAAAAGTTTTATCTTTTGCCTCATTTTACATTTGTAGACAAAATGATACTAACCATAGAAATAAAGAAATATTGTGAATACAGTTGTCAGTTCTCACGCAAACACACGTAGATCTCCTTACTTTTACTTTGTTGGTACCTTTTTTTGAAAAACTAAAATGTTATCTATAGCTAACTTCATCATGTCGGTTTTTCGTGACGGTGTGCGCGCGCGTCGTAAAAATTTACCCTCATCATTTTTTCCTTACGCGCCAAAAGAAGTATAACTTCAAAAGTCAAAGTGCCTTGAAGATTTTTTTTTCACCGAAATTGTTTAGCCAAAAAACAGCTAAACACTTATTTTAAAATCTCAGTACTATCCAAGTCGATATATTTAAAATAGTAAAAGTTTATTTACTAATCTCTGATATTATTCGTCACTGATTCGTGAATAGCACTTTTCTTGTGACTTTCTTCTAGTGTGTGCTTCACTCTTTCTAAATGACTACGCCAGACATACTAGATCAGGGGTGGGCAAATCATTTGACCGCGGGCCGGTAAATTAAAAAAATATCTAGTGGCGGGCCAGTAAATTATAATTAATCTTGAGGCGGGCCGGTTTATTAAAACATGTAAGTAAAAATAATAGTAAATATGAAAACGTTGTATAAAGATAACATTAGGCATTTATTTTTATTTTACAATATCTCTTATTGAAATAAAATCTATTTATGAAGTCTTAACATATGAAATACGTAATATATATGTTTGAAGTAACGATTCAGTATCTTAATTGTTAAAATTTCAATAGTCTTTTAACATTTCGACCATTATTTTTTTAAGGAGGTTCATATTTTTTCTAAAAAAACCCCTAGGCGGGCCGGACTAAAACCTCTCAAGGGCCGGATCCAGCCCGCGGGCCGTAGATTGCCCACCCCTGTACTAGATGCTAAAACTACGCAACGACTTGCAATCGGTACCAAAATATCAATTCTCAGTGTTCCGTAATAGAGAATGCACATTTCACGCATACTCACAAAAAGGAGTAGAGGCGTGGAGGTTTAGAGGCCTCTTTTTAAGTCACTACGCTAAAAATAACAGTTACCTTCTAAGTTAAGCATAATGATATATTTCGTACAAAAAACCGTAAAAATTAATTTATGATTGTTCGATCAAAAACATACAGACGAATTGATACCATTCTACATTTGACGTCGGTTCAAAGTTAAGAAACACACACTATAAATTATAAGAGTCATCATGTGTATTGAATAAATAAAAAAAAAAAATATCCCTGGACAAGTTACACAAATTAAATCTAACCCCTAATTATACTTATGCTTACATTATGGGTATTACTCAACTATTGTAATACATGGAAATACTTATATTGATTGATGTTGATATTGTTAATTTAATATATTGACTCCCAAAAAATATCAAATAGGATGCTGAGACTACTTTTTTTATGTTATAGGAAGGCAAACAAGCAGACGGATTTCCTGATGGTAAGAAATTCACGCCGTCTAGAGACACCAAAGATGGTAATGGTGCGTTGCCAACCTGAGGTCAGGATGTTAGGCCTCGAGCAAAAGTAAGTTTACCGACTACCTTACCCTCCGAACCGGAACACGTCATGACGTTATGGCGGCAGGAATAGGTAAGGCGGTGGTACCAATCCGAGCGAGTCGCTGCTAAACTCTACCACCTAGTCAGATGTCACGGTGTTAGTGATGATAAGCCTATGCTCGCCTTTTACGAGCTGCCTGGCAAGAAAGGCAGATGGTCTATCCTGCAAAGAAGCCCGGACCAACACGGGGGAAAATTAACTAATTTGACGGACTAATTTGAAGGAGGAAACTAATTTATAATCCAACTATAGTTTACTCCTAACTTCATCAACGTATAATAGTTAACTTTTTTCATAGATTTTATTTTCCCCCGTATAGTGCTTTCGGGGTTGATTTTTAACTAACGAAATAGACTGGGATTAAAATCAGGGCTTTGAAAATCTATCTTTAACTAATAAATCAAATTTCATCAAAATCGGTCCAGGTGTAAACCACACGTGAAACTGTAACAGACAAACAGATAGATAAACTTACGCATTTATAATATTAGTATAGATTGGAAATTAGAATGTCGCTTGTTTCACAAATACCCTTCAGTATACAAAGGGCACTTGTGACATATCTATATAATACTAATTACTTATATCTATATAATTTTTGTATATTTATTATACCTAAAAATACTCACAAACAACTTTTTTTCACTTTCTTTCTTTCTTTTCTTTCTTTCATGTGGTCTCTATGCCAATGTGTTTTCTAATATTTTTGTGCTTGGCCAATATTACATTATTTAAACATAATCAAAGTTTGGTTATTGGAAATTTTCGTTATCTATAACAATTGTGTTTATTAATATCATAGATTTTCGAATAAATAATTGAAAGTAAACATGAAAAGCTTCGTTTTTTTCACTCGAGTGCTCTATGCCAATGTGTTTTCTAATATTTTAATGCCTGACCGATATTACGTTTTTTAAACATAATTAAAGTTTTGTTTTTGGGAAGTTTGGTGAATTATAACAATTGTGTTTAATAAAAAAAATAAAGATTTTTAATTAATTATTTTGAAAATAATCATTAAAAGCTTATGTGAACACGTGAGTTGAAATGTTTCCTATGTCGTAGGTATTTGATGGTTACCATTGTATTGTTACAGTTGGAAGTGCTTGAAATAGTGGCACAGATGTTACCAGCTTAAGGTCAGCAACGCACCATAATCATATTGACATCCTTAGACGTCATGAATACATTACTAGGAGTAGTAGCACAATAGTCCAACATTCTGGCCAAACAGCAAGGCACCTATTCTATATACTAATACATATTATAATATAAATCTTTAGGCCACGGCTATTTCTTATTATCAGAAGAGCTGCGTGCTTCTTGGCTCTATAAGATAACCATATAAAAAATAGATTCAAATGCATGAACGTTTTTAGAACTTTTTCATTACGATACGATTTTTATGACATTTTCGTTATGATTTTAATTTGGTAAAAATTGTAAGCGTCTGGCGTTTGTTTTGAAAGCCCAGCTTTAATTTTTACATACTAGCTGTTCCCGAGAACATCGTTCCACCCGAAAAAATGTTGTTTTTTTCAGTTTCCTCACAATCGAAAAAGATAACAAGTATCCTAATATGTCCTTCTTCCGGTTCTAAACTAATAAACTTTTTTTAAAAAAAAAAGGTTTTTGTATATTACTTTTGTCTTTATTTCATAAAACAGAAAACAGCGATCTTTTTGAGAAGAGATAACTATTTCTTTTAGACACCAAAGTCAATGTAGCCTAATGTATACGTCTATACGATATCCTTTGCCAGACCGGAACACGACAGAGCCAAACACTGTCATTACGGTGGCAGGAATAGGTAAGGCGGTAAATTCCTACCTAGACAAGTTTCTGCACAACTTATTACCACAAGTACCACAAGTATTGTTGGTATCGTAATCTCTGTAACCTTTGCTCCCCTTTTACGAACTCCCGGACAAAAAGGCAATATGTCTATACTTATACATAAGGGACTCAACACGACAAAAACTTTTGAATTTGTATTTTTTACAAACCAATTTGACAAAAAATAACCCTCCATGTGCACTATTAACGATATCTAAATTTTAATCAACTTTGTGTATAAAGTCGTTAATTTTCCGGCTAGAGTTCAAAGTAGACTGGTTTATTCTGTCATAAATTAGAACAGTCGACTAACATAGCTACGTGTAGCCAATCGGCTAACTGAAGGCATTAACATAGTTGATTAGCATAATGTAATTTACCAACGAACTTAGCATATTGATGCAAAAGGTGATAGACCGCAAACCTGGGTTTAAGTACACATTCCTACCGACAATCGTAAGTACAGTTTAATCCGTCCGTAACAAAGGGATTTTTACTAATGTGGTTTTAATAAAATTAACACAAATTGTCGCCTCTGTGGTCGAGCGGTTCGGGTGTTGGACTTGACTGCATGAGGTCTCGGGTTTGAATCCCGGGTTGGCCAACAAAAAGAAAATTGGATTTTTCCAATTTTCTAATAAAAAAAATGTTGGTCGGGATTGGAAACGTGCCCGGCTGGCGATAGGCTTGCCACCTATCCCATTATGGGATTTAGTATCTTCGGCTAGTCGTGGGTGCCCTGGTTGTTCCTCTGCCTACCTGTTCGGGGATATGGGCGTGAAGATACTCTCTTTTTTAACACAAATTAGTACCATGAAACTACTTTTTCTGTGACTAGCATTTTGTATTCGCCATTTTTGTTTCGATTTAGAAGATAGTATAAGATGTAGCTGAAAACTTGTGGCAAATATTAATAATCTATCTACAGTCAAAGACAGGCATTCCAGAGTTTTATTTCTAAGATTTAAGTCATCAGTCACTTTTAATATGTAAACTTTTAAGAAGAGGCAGCGGTTACAAGGCTCTAATCTTAGACTAATCATTAATAGTGGCCGTTAATTAGTAAAGAATAAACAGTCTGATTGACAATTCGCCATTACAGTTTTGGTGTTTAAAAACGATACAAGTTTCGTTTTATCAATAAATCTATTTGCTTGATTACCTTACAATACCATTTATAACATTAAATATTAGTAAATTAAATGTAAAACTGATAGAAATTAAATTGACATATAATCGAATGTAATTTTAACAGTTTTAGGGAATAAAAATAAATTCATTCCGTCAAATTATGGAATTCTTTCCCTTTAGAGGTCCGCGATAGCCCTCCCATACCCATCTTCAAAAAACGGTTGAAAAAATAATAAGAATGTAAAGAGTAATAATAAGAAGGTAGATTTATTAATATTATTATTATATTATTTTTATGTTTAGGTTATTTCATTATTGTGTTACATGATGCTTTCGACAGTTTCATCGCAGATTCTAATTTTAGGGTTGGCTGGAAGAAATCTGGTAGGCAGAGGCGCAACCAGGGCACCCACGACTAGCCGGAGACACTAAGTCCCACAATGTGATAGGTGGCAAGCCTTTCGTCAATCGGGCACGATTCCAATCCCGAGCAATATTTTTATTGGACAATTAAAAAAAACATTTTCTTTTTCGGCCGACCCGGTTCGAACCCAGGTATTAGAACTCATCAAGTCAAGTCCAACGCCTGGATGCCTGGACCACAGAGGCGACACAATTCCTTCTTAAAATCTTTGAATCCTAGTCTAGAATCGCAAAAAATAGCTTAAGTACTAAAACTACTTGCTAAAGCCCTACATTGTCTATGAAATCACGTAAAACACTTATTTACATGTAATACCGGAATCTTCAGTCACTTTTAATAGCATTATAAATTCATGATATTCCGTAAATTTAGTTAAAATTTTTACTGCGCCATTTCATGTTAAATTAAGGCGCGTTCATACTCGTTCATATTATCGCATCGTATTCTAACATTCAATAGCCAAAGATTTTTTATCTACTAGCTGCGCCCCGCGGTTTCACCCGCGTAAGTCTTAATCCCGCGGGAACTCCGGGATAAAAAGTAGCCTATATGTTATTCTGGGTCTTCAGCTACCTACATACCAAATTTCATCGTAATCGGCTTTGTAGTTTTTGCGTGAAAGAGTAACAAACATCCATACATCCATACATACAAACTTTCGCATTTATAATATTAATAGGGTATAAAATATTGTAATTAGCTGAGCTGATAGACGATGTCCTGTCACAAACCGAGATTATAGATTTTTTTATACGAACCTTGTCCTAACAATAAATTAAACAAAAAAAAATTGGTAAAATTGGTCCATCCATCTACGTGTGATGAGATTGCCAAGGGAATTGGGAATTCATTAACCGACTCGAAAAAAAGGAGCTTCTCAAGTCGACTATACGTTTTTTTATGTTTATTATTTAAAAAAATATTTAAAAAAGTATCTTTACACCCATATCCCTAAAAGGATAGGCAGAGGCACAACCAGGGCACCCACGACTAGCCGAAGACAATAAGTCCCACAATGGATAGGTGGCAAGCCTATCTCCAACCGAGCATATCTCCAATCCCGAAACGTTGCCCGAACGTTATGTTTTAAGAAAATTGAAAATATACATCTTCTAGTTTTTTTGATGTCCAACCCGGAGTTAGAACTGGGGACTTCTAGCAGTCAAGTCCAACGCTGGACCGATAGACCACAGAAAATATTTGTATGAATATTTCGAAGTTTCACCAAGCTTCAAAGACCAAAAATATAAAACATATGAGTTATCTATATATAAAAAAGAGAGAGTGGTGTTAGTTACACTATTTATAACTCAAGAACGGCTACACCGATTAAGCTGAAAATTGGTAGGGAGGTAACTTAAAACCGGGAGAAGTACATAGGATACTTTTTATCCTGTTCAATTGTGAGGAATCTGGGAAAAACAACATTTTAATTTTTCCCATACAAACTGAACGGGTGGAACGAAGTTCGCGGGAACAGCTAGTTGTATATAAACTGTTGTTCAATATTGTATAACGATAGTGTAGTTTTTTTAACGAAAAAAAAACTAGATGAATTTACTTACTTTTTTTGTGGGAGAAAATAATAAAAAGATTATTATTATTATTATTATTATTATTATTACTTTTGCACGTTTTTCTAGTTAAAATTATTCTGTCTGCTCATATTAAAATTGACACCGTTTTATATTAATGAAACGGCTGTCGGACGTACGTCGGGCACGTGTATGGTCGAGCCTTAATATTTAATGTATTCTGTCCAGCTTTATTCTAATGCTCAGAACTCGGTCAGGTTTGCCAACCTGACAACTTGTATTTGACAAAGATGTTAAATATTCAAACATCTGTAGTGCGAATACCACTTAAGAACCTCCAATACTGATTCATCAAGTAAATCTAAAGCAAAATTAGATATATAAAATGAATTTGTACTTGTCGTCGTCAGCATTTTGTACAAGTAGAATTCCCTTTATACATACTTTTAAACCGAGTTCAAAAATAGGGTAGGGTTAAAGGAGTTCAAAAAAAACGAGAAGGTTCTCATTTCGGCCGGAATATTTTTTATGTATGTACACCGCCTTTTCCGAGGTTTCTGAACCGATTTACGTAATTATTTTTTTGTTTGATAGATTGATCTCATAATAATTTGATTCAGGTAGACCTCTACGATGTTTATTTTAATTAAATTAAAGCATATTAACAATATACTAAAAACTATTAAACAAAAATAACTACATCAATACAAACAGACGTCAAAACTAAAAAGTAAAATATAATAAAGATTTAGTATTAATTATATATTATCTATTATTTATATTTGCTATTTATTAAACGATTTGAAGTCGGTGCCAAGCCCTAAACTAATAATTGTATTTTAAATAAAAGTTAAATTTTCTTGGCACATGTAAATAATAGATAGTGATATAACTAATATTAAATCTTCATTATTTTTTATTTTTAGTTTTGAAGTTAGTTTTTATTAACGTAGTTATTTTGTTTAAATAACACTTGTATGCTTTCCACAATACACTTTATATTACACGATAACCTACTAGACTGGGGCTTCTAAACTAATAACCAAACACTGAACGTTAAAATGATTCATTAGTCTTCAGTTATAATTCAAATAACTATAACTAAAATAGGCTTCTGATTTTAGGATGATTTATTTTGTTTAGTATTAAATGCACTTTTTTTAATATTTTTACAAGCATCGTTACACAGTATGTCGCTAAATCTTGTCCCATACTCTAGGGTTGCTTGAAAGAGATCGCTGACCGCCTTGAGCCTTGAGGTATCTTATAGTAGTAGTAAATAAATTACGCGCTCCGGCTATATTCGTCAAGCTTCGGAAATCCGAATGTATTTTAAAGATATATTTATATAGAGTTGTTATTACATAATTAATCATTTCGCTTAAATTTAGATTAAATCAGCCAATTTAAAAATAAATGTATAAAGTGTGAAAAGAGTTAAAAGTGTAAAGGCGAAGCGCATAAATTAAATAGTAGGACTGTTCATGTACATGTAGTAGTATCGCCTCTGTGGTCTAGCGGTCGGGGTGTTGGACTTGACTGCATGAGGTCCCGGGCTCGAATCCCGGGTCGGCCAACAAAAAGAAAATCTGATTTTTCCAATTTTGTAATAAAAAAAAATGTTGGTCGGGATTGGAAATGTGCCCGGTTGGCGATAGGCTTGCCACCTATCACATTGTGGGACTTAGTGTCTTCGGCTAGTCGTGGGTGCCCTGGTTGTGCCTCTGCCTACCTCTTCGGGGATATGGGCGTGAAGATACTTTTTTTAGTATTGTACAAGTTTTATATGATATGTTTGTAATTCCTTTGTATTTGTAAAGAGTTATTGTATTGTTGTAAAAACCTGCTGCGGTATCGTGAACAGTGAAACCAGTAGTAAAGTGTGTACTGTTATAGTGTGTTAAAAATTATTAAATATTTTGTATTATTAGAAAAGTACGAGTTAAATTTAAAGTGTGTAAATAAAATACGCTCCAAAATAACCTGGAAAAAAGTTAAATAAATACCTTTGGACTAATTACAGAAATTGATTTAACCCAAAATTTAGGAAATTATTTGCTTGTGTTAAGGATGTTAGATAAGGATCCTAATACATATATACACTTAACTATACACCAGTATAAATTTAATTTATCATCCTACCCAACAGAAATACAGAGATCTACTTCCTTCACATAAATGTCTGCCCCGTTGGGGATCGAACCCGAGCCTCGCGGTTTGTTGGCGGAGTTAGGTGTGTACGCTAACCACTCGACCAACGAGGCGGTCAAATGTAGTGGTGAATTATCCGCAAGATTTTTTCTACTGGTTGGCTATTAGAAAAAAAAAACAATATGAAATTATTTCATTTCTAACAACTTATTTAAAATATGTTGCAGTGCTTTACAACATTTTAATAAGGCTGGTATAAAAATAACAGGTTTTTTAAAAAATGAATTCTCCCCGTGTTTGTCCGGGCTTCTTAGCAGAAAAGACCATATACCTTCCAGCCAGGCAGGTCATAAAAGGCGAGCATTGGCTTGCAGTCACTAGCACCGTGACATCTGACTAGGTGGTAGAGTTTCGCAGCGACTCGTCCGGATTGGTGCTACCGCCTTAACTATTGAAGTGTTCCGATTCGGAGGATAAAGTGACCGGTAAACTCACTTTTGCTAGAGGCCTAACATTGGCCTCAGGTTGAAAACCATTACCTATGATGTCTCAAGGCGGCTTTTTTTTAATGTCTAATTTGTTGCTAACTGCGAAGTTTTTTACAACTTCACCGGGCTTTTAAAGCGGCGTGATTTTTTTCAGTATCTATCATAAAAATAAAAAGAATAGAAAGAATTGAAATATTGATGATGAAATAATTCACCACAGCATCTTCCCCGTGTTGGTCCAGGCTCCTTTGTAGAATAGACCATCTGCCTTCCTTTGCCAGGCAGCTCGTAAGAGGCGAGCGTAGGCTTCCCGTCACTAACACCATGACATCTGACTAGGTGGTAGAGTTTTGCAGCGACTCACCCGGATTGGTACCACCGCCTTACCTATTCCTGCCGCCATAACGTCATGACGTGTTCCGGTTCGGAGGGTAAGGTAGCCGGTAAACTTACTTTTGCTCGAGGCCTAACATCCCGGTCTCTGGTTGGCAACGCACCATTACCACCTTTGGTGTCTTTAAGCGGCGGGAATTTCTTACCATCAGGAAATCCGTCTGCTTGTTTGCCTTCCAATGTCATAAAAAAAAACAGCACATAACGAAATAAAAACTGAAATAAGATAAACTAAAATCAAAATGGCTAAGAATACATACTTAAAAATTTAAAAAAAATATCCAAAGGGCAAGAGATATTTTTTATAAACTGGAAAATAATCTCCAAAACTAACTAAACTAACAAAGTTTGATATTTTGATAATACAGACACCAATATTTTTTTTGCTTCATATCTTATTTAATCAGGCATTCCTTTGGAATTTGTTCGAACATAAAATCAGTATATTACAACGTATATTCTAGAGAATAACATCACATGTTACATAAATATTACAGAGCAGGCCTCAAGTAACAACTAGTCTGAAACTACCGAAAATTAGGGAAATTTTATACGACTCCCTGGTCGTTTGGGTGATATACAGGGCTAATATACGGATAATCAACAGTTATGGTTGGTCCACATAAGAATTCTATTGTTTCACTGCGGGTTTGGCTCGAGAATTAATACGTATTTCTATAATTTCGGTGGTATACTCTCGTATTATATCTTTATTTTTAAAGAACATTATAGACTAGCAGTTTCAAGCAGCTTCGCCTGCGTAACTTGACTTTTACTGCACCGATTTTGATGAAACAAAGCTTATGTCACTCAGGGATAATGTAACATTCTAAGGGTGAAAGAATTTTTGAAATCAGTCCAGTAGTTTCGGAGCCTATTCATTTTAAACTAACAAAAAAAACAAACATTTCCTGTTTCAAATATTAGTATAGACTAAGCTTGCGACTTTGTTCGTTATTATCTCATTTATTTTTTTAAGCCACCACAGAAAAAGAGCATATAATCTCTGTGTGTGTGTGTGTGTGTCTGTCTCTCTGTGGCATCGTTACTTTTAAATTTTTCACGCAAAGCTGGTTAGATCCAGATTTTTTAAAATGTTTTTCACATTTAATTACTAACAGTTTTTTAAAGAAAACTGATTTCTTAAAGATACAAAAAAGTAACGAAAATTGTAATTAAAACAATGCCTGTTTTGATTATGTTTGTAGTTTTTGGTCATTTTATTATTTTCTACGAATACACAATGTCATCTAGCAGAAAAAAAACCTAAATAAAAGGACTACATATTTTTTTGTTTAAATTTTTATCCACCCAAATTGTTTTTTTCTCCAAAATTACACAACCTTCAATTACTGGAAAGCGTAAAGTTTTGGATACTATGTTGACATACATATATGACTAATCTATTTTTTAATCATCTACCACACCCTAACAGGAATACGTCCTATTTCTAGTGATTCTGGGTTTATTAAAATACATTAAGTACATTCAGAGAATTAACTCATGAATAAACCTATGAATCCATATGTCTGAATGAACGAAATCTCATTTATCTGGATGAACCTATATAAATAAATCTGTAATTTTACATAATTTGTAGATTTTTTATATATTCTAATAATAACCAATTTCAAATCGTCTCTGTAGTCCAGCGGTGCGGCGTCGGACTTGCCTTCTTGAGGACCCAGGTTGTATTCACGGGTCAAGCAACAAAAAAATAGAAAATGTAATTTTTTGAATTTTCTATTAAAAAATGACGTTTCCCGGGATTGGATGTGTCCGGTTGGAGAAAGGCTTGACGCCTATCACATTGAGGGACTTTGTGTCTTCCACTAGTCGTGGGTGCCTTGGTTTGTGCCTCTACCTGCCACTTCGGGGATACAGGCGTGAATATACTAACCAATTTCTTTAAAATATGAGCAATTTAGATTTGCAAATTAATATAGCTAGATGAGATTAGAGTTAAATAAAACTAGTTATACAATAATAAGTTATTTACCTTGAATTTACAAATCGTAGATAAATCTAATGTATGTTCAATTCTACACATACACATATTACAATATTAAATTCCACACATACACAAACGTACTCTTACCTTTATTACAATATTATGTGATGGTTATTTCGTCTAAAAAATTGTGCACGCGTTTGTTTTATTACGATACGTTATGAGTTACGATCCGTAGAGAGGTGTCCTTGTTTTAGAAAAATGTAAGAAGATAGGTTGCCGCAAGATGTAAAATGCAATATTTTATAACATAAAAGTTTCTTTTCGCGGTTTCTCTGACATGGGCGAACATGAATGCAAACAATATACAGGGTATAGAGAAAAGAAAATGCTAAGAGTTTTTTAACCGACTTATGGCCAATAATAATAATCAATCCTAATCCAAAACTCGCTGTCCAAGATTGATATTTTGATCCATTTTTATGTTATCGCTTGCCAAAAACATATCTGTGGACTGGATAAATATGGCAATTAGGTTACAGGATAGGCCGGCGGATACGCAGCTATATAGGTAGATTTATTATTATATAGACCCGTCACAAGTGCCTCTTGTAGGTTTATGTGAAATAAAGATGTTTTATTATTATTATTATATCTAGATTACTTGAAATCCATTAGATTGAGATACATTATTAACATTGGCCGTTAATTATCACCTCTGGGCTCTGTGGTCGTGTGTCTATGAAAACTATTATATAAAAACTAGCTGCGCCCCGCGGTTTCACCTGCGTAAGTCCCAATCTCGCGGGAACTCCGGGATAAAAAGTAGCCTATATGTTATTCTGGGTCTTCAGCTACTTACATACCAAATTTCATCGTATTCGGCTTTGTAGTTTTTGCGTGAAAGAGTAACAAACATCCATACATCCATACATACAAACTTTCGCATTTATAATATTAATAGGATGAATTGCTAAATGTGTTGGTAAGCACATAACTCCTGAACGACTGTACTGATTTGGTTGATTCTTTTTTCGTTGTGTTAGTTATTGTCAGGAAAAGGTTTGCATGATGAGAAAAACAGCGAAAATGGGAAAGACGGGTGGAACGAAATTCGCCGGGACAGCTAGTTTTCAAATAAAAATAAGGTTACCCGGAATATAATTTATGCCCGGTTGGCGATAGGCTTGCCCGTCTATCACATTGTGGACTTAGTGTCTTTGGCTAGTCATGTCAAGAATTCGGGTCAGCTTGTTACAAGTAAATAACACACATATTTTATTAATATATTCTTTAAAACGGAACCACCTTCAAGTTTACAACCATTACCATCATTGGGGACTAAATATTAGGACATACGAGAAGTGAAAAGTTTTGATACCCGAGAAGGTATCATTAGTCAAACTATAGATCAAAGCTTCAATAATAGTAAACTAAGAAGAATAAATCATATTACAATCCTGAAAGTAAAGGAAGAAACTAAAAGGCCAACAAATGGGACCTCGTTTTCGAAGATCTAAAGTTTATCGAATTGTTTGAGCTCAATCCATTTGGTGGAGTGGATAGATTTTTTAGCCCCTCAAGGCAAAAGGTGTGTTATAAGTTAGATGTGTCTATGTGTGTGCGCGTGTGTTTGTGTCTATCTGGCATCATAACTTTTAAACCGATATACTTATTACGATATGTATACTGAGGAAAGCTACTTTGCTTTATATTATGTAGCGATAAGAGCCTCCTGTATGTAAATAACACAATAAAATACGAAATTATCAAAAAGAGATTAATTTTTAAACGACTGTTTGTTTTTAAATATCTTTAAGATTTGTGTCGGTGGTAGAGTTAAGCGATATCTCGTCCTGATTTGTACAACCGCTGTTACGTGCTCACCACTGTTGGACTCCATTGTGAAAAGCAGAGTACTTTAGAGAGGACATGGATTACTTTCTAAACAAAGTTTGCCCACTATTGTTGTATTATTGTAACGTGTATTTTATATATATTGGAAAAAGGAGACGGATATCCTGATCGGATATCTTGTAGATTTCTCAATATCTTGTAGATTTCTCAATATGTTCAAATCATATAATTTACAAAATTTATTCTTGGAACCTACTAGAGTAACGGCCACTAGTGCTACTTGCTTAGATAACATTTTTACAAATATATCACCAGTTAGCTGCTCAGTTATAAATGAATTAGATTCTGATCACTGTGGTCAATTAGCTATATTTCCTATGAAAATTGAAAAGTCTCAAAAGAAATATATTGTTTACAATCCAATAAATTCTAGTCGATTAGAACGTTTTCGGGATAATATATTAGTAAAACTTCCAAATCTACCTTACAATTATGATCCTAATAAATTATTTAATTCGTTATTTAATTTAATTGGCACGGAGCATAACAAAGTATTCATACATAGAAAAAAATATATAGCAAAACGGGTGTGTTTCAATAAGTGGGCAACAACCGGTATATTAATAAGCAGAAGACGGTTATTTGATTTATATTATGAAAAGTCGTATAACCATAGCATTGAATTTAAAAACTATATTAAAGTGTATTCAAAATTGTTTAAAAGAGTATGTTCTATTGCTAAGTCTATGTATTTGAAAAACATTATTAAAAGATCCGACAACAAAATCAAGGCCACGTGGAATATTATAAATACAGAAACCAACAAATGTCAAACTATTAATGACGGGTTTGAATTAAATATAGGAGGCTGTAGTGTTAAAGAAGATGTAAAATCTGCAAAAGAGTTTGAAAATTTTTTCACACAAATCCCAATTCAAACAACCAAAACT
>NJDD01003733.1:174095-189925 GCA_002245505.1 Calephelis nemesis | reverse complement strand
CTTGCTAGAATGCTTAGTTTTTGATTTTCTAAGAACTTTCAGTTTGACCCTCGTAGCTAAGTGTGAAAGACAGCCCGCTAAAAGGAGAAAAAAATGAAACCGTGCGCGATTACGAGGAATTTCAATATAGCCCTATTACAACAAATGGAAAGAGGCAAATGGGTTCTAGATCACTAATTACCAAAGAAAAGTTTCGCAATTAGGCAGTTGCGTGAAAATTCGTAGAGGGTCGGAGCTATGTGGGATCTTTAATTAAAACTCGCATAAAGAACTTCGGCAAGAATTTATTAATAGAAATTACTAAGGTCTGGTTAATTTGCTAAATGAGCTAGCTAAAGAACCAATAAGTACACTGTACAAAATGCAATCATAGCCATTTAACCGACTTTGAAAAGAGGATATTGTCTATTAGTTGGTATATGTATTTATATTTATTGTACGTCTGCTACGGTACAGAGAAATTTACGAATGGATTTTGATTGTTCTTTCTTGATGTCAGCAACATACCACCGCAACTACCACCTAGCTATGTCTTTGGAAGGACTAATCTAAAACAGTACCTATGTATCTTCACGCCCATATCGCAAGGCTACAAAACTACCACGATTAGTTGGAGGTACTATTTACCCCAGGATGTGATAGCAAGTAAACATATTGTCAACCGGAAACTTATCCAATCGCGTGCAAGGCAATTTTTATTAGAAAACCGAATACCTGTAACAGGTGCCTATGTTTAAACCATACATTTAGGATGTAATAGATAAACAGTCAGTTAAAACACGACACTAAAAAAATATGGCTACGTGTGAGTAGATTGTTTATATGTGAGTTAAAAAAGGGTTGTCATTACATTAGGTGACGTGCCTACGTTAACAGTATCGAGAAATCTATCCACAGTTTTAATATTTATGTAAAAGAACTAGCTTGTTAATTAATACGCCTCGTATTGATCAGGGTCCACTTCGGACAACGTACATTCGTCTTGTAGTTCGTCAAATAGGTGAAAGATTTTTATACGTCACTCCCGTGTTTTTGTGTCGCCGTCTCTTCTAAATCTAATGCAATTCTTTTCATTGGCATGCTCCGGTTAGAGCGTAGGATACTTATTAGTAAAATAATGTGAAATATCATTACGTTAAAAAGTACATTTTTTTAGGCTTGAGACAGTCAACAAACATTATCTCTTCGTAAAAAAAATGGTTGCCTGCAAAGTCGGTTTTACGGGCGAAGATTTTACATGACAACATCTTTGTCTCGGTAGAACATTTATTGATATGAATATTATTAAAGAGTGGGAGAGAGACGCAAGGCATTCGCCGCTCCGGCGGGCCTCTCTCTCGTTCGGTGACTCATCGTAACGTTACCGGGCGTTACACTTTTTCATGAGTGACTCCGAGCCGCAACCTAATTTAAGACGTTGTCACGTCAAAAAGTTAGAGACAACCGTGGACTATTGAGGCCAAAGATCTTATAGGTGCATCGCTATCCTCTGACCAGACTTTTAGGCGTATTGTGCAAGTCTAGCTACCCAAACCTTTGCTTACGAACATCACAAGAACACAACAGCTGGAAGAGATAAGACGGTGAATTCCAAGTTCCAATCCGGTCAAGTGGCCGGATATCCAATAAATCTACCACTAGTGATCTTGTTAATGTAAACTGCTTGTTTGCTACCTTATGATATAAATAAAGAATGTAGCGCTACGGTGAAATAAAGCTTGGACTAAAAGTAAAGAAGTTATATTAAAAATAAACTGTATTATTTATTTTCCTCAAATTGACATCAAGCTTACATAAATAAGCCCCAACTTTGAAAGTGACTTATTTGTAATATAACATTCTGAAGTAAAGCCTGGCTTGTAATCTAGCCGTGCAAACCATTTGCTTCTTTTTTACTTGAAAATAGTTATACCTAAAAATGGTTTTTTTCTCTTAAGAGAAAAGGCGGGAATAACTATATGCGTAAATTTCTGTTAAAAGCTATTTTAGATAGATAGACGAAATACTTAGAAAAAAAGTACAACTAATAGTGTTTGAAAAGTAAAAGACGCATGTAGCCATTTACGTCTTCTCATTTAAATATGTAATATTTTTCATCATTTTTATTAATATGTACATTAATTTAATAAATTCATCATTTTATTAAACGAATTAAACGCCTTTTATTTAGCATTATTTTCAAGCTCTAAATATGTAGATATTTAAATAGGCTAGAAGACAGCAAGAAACTTCCTGTTTCGTTTATTGAAACCTTTATTTCTCGGTTTTTACTTTTCGTTATTTACGTCTTTTTAACTATTGGGGGCAGTATTTAACATTAAGATTTTCTCTTTTTAAGCGATTGTATATAAAATATGATATATAGGCATCGACCATACATCCCATTAGACGCCGCATGTAAGGCAACCAGTTTCTGTCAACACATAAGTGTAATTGTTCTTATGTAGCTTATTACTTAAAAAGATATGAACAATAACGACTAGGTTTGTGACCTGTAAACATTGTCGCGTTATTGTATAAAAAAATAAAAAATAGATTTAAAAATGACTGTTTGTTCAATTGAATGGTACGGTAAAGACAGCCGCACTTCAATTTACCGAAAAGATGGTACAACTTTCCGTAGGTTGATTAAAAATAATAACATGCATAATTACATTTTAAATTATTTGATGTTTATCGGAGTTCATCATATACTGGTCGGTCATTGTTAGATGCGTGTTTATATCCCTTTCTTTTACACATGTGATTTTCAAGCTATCACTTTAGTTTGCATACAGCTAGTGATGGACTAATGTACGAATCTATTTTATCGACATTTTCATTCATTTACCCGCAATAGGATACCGGTCTTGTACCGGTACTGTATGTAGGTATTTATGTATTTTATCGATTAATTTAAGCACTGACAGAAACAATAAAAAACTTATTACTCTACGTACTTTTGAGTTGGCTACTGGATAGTTACTCTTTTTTATGTAAAAAGTCAGCAAGCAAGCACACGGCTCTCTTGATGGTAATAGATAATAATTGCTTATATATACCATTGACGTTACAGGTGCGTTGCTGTCCTAAGGTCGTTATGTAAGGCCTATTGTGCAAATCTACTGGCCTCCCTATCCTCCGAATCGGAATGTGACACTGTCATTATAGCGGCAGGAATGGGTAAGATGGTGCATAACTACCCAGGGAAGTTGCTGCACACCACTCTATTACCAGTTATCTTGTTGACAATTACCTACCTGTTTTACCTGTGCTCGCCTCTTACGAGGTGCCTGGCAGAGGGGCAGGTGATATATTTTAGTTAGCAGACCCGGACCAACACGATGAAAAACTGAACTACTAAACTAAACGCGGTAGATGGCGCTGTTATATGTCATTGAATAACTCATAAATATTTAAGCCGATTTTAATGACATCTTCCAAGTGCGTTAGGTGGTTATCTGGGTGATATAAATTCAACACTGGTTCCGATATAGGCGATGTTGCGGTCAGTATGCCATAAAACTTTCAAAGGGCTAAGACAATTTTAAAATTAATTTGTTTACAGTATTTTGACGATATTCTGTAGTTCAGGTGAGAATTACTCGAATGAATAAAAACAATTCAATATGATAAGTATGTCATTGATATCAGGTATCCACAAAATAATAAAATAAAAAATCTAATTTGGTTTAAAGAAACCAGACGAGAGAATTGGTTTTCGAATTCCAAATTACAAACAAAGTGTATTAAATCTCAATATTTTGCAGAAGATTGTTTTATACACTTTACGCCACTGCTGCTTCATGACAATGCTAGACTACATACTGCACAACAGACGACTTCTCAATTAGGAGAGCATCAATTGGAATGTAAAAAGCATCCACCTGAACCTAACTCCAACAGATTACTATTTTTTCAAATTTGAATAACGTTTAGCCAAAAAAAAATCAATTTCGAGGGGGCAGTCCAAACCACGTTCAAAGATTTTATTGATTTCCGTTCGAATGTTTTTTTAGTAGATGGATCAACGAATTGCCTATGAGATGGCAAATATGCATAGGAAACATTGGTTAATGCTTTGATTAAATAAATATATTACATTAAATATATTTGACTTATGTTATTCTCCTACAAAACGCCAATTTCAGATGTAAGGACCTGCCAGCGCTGTTGCCATGGCTAGGTCTAGCGTTCCTGCGTCGCCAAAGAGTCGCCATTCGGTCGCCAAGTGCGTTAGCCGTCATATATCTGGTTGGCTACGTCGCTGGCCACGTCGCAATGGTGTCTCGGTGAGTTATGGCCCTTACAACCAAGGCACCGACGGCTAACCGCCATCCGGGCACATATCTAATCTCAGTCAGCGTTGTCTTATTACAAAATTGAAAAAAAAAACACTTTCTCTTACATCCCCGACCAAGGGATCCGATCCGGGACCTCAACCCGGGACCCGGAAGTCAGGTTAAACATCGGACCGCTAGATCACAGAGGCGACTACGGGGTACTACAAAAGAAATATACAACACGAACATATTTACATCTGACACATCTTTCGTTATATACCTACCTACATATAATGAAGACCAAACTAACAAGGACACGTAATGTAAGAGGATCTTATCGGTGACAAGCATAATGTGTAAAAGTTTGGAACTGTTGCGACAACTTGGATCTCTGACTGAGCACAGTTTGCAAACTTCGTGCGAATACTTCAAGGAACTTCCTGACGGCGACACGAAAACTAGTTTAATGAAAAATACACTCTTGACTTTATGAAAACAATCTTCATCAGAATTTATTACAGGTTGCAGCAGCAACCAACTAGTACACTGGTTACTTATGTGCTTCGTTGTACAACTTGGCCAGGTCCCTAACCACCGCCATATCTATTCCTGCCGGTAATGATATTGACATGTTCCAGTCCGACTTCCGAGGGAAGGGTCAAGTAATGTAACCGAAAGACTTGCACAATAAGCCTCAAATCCCGGCCACAGGAGTCGCGTGTATAGGCCATGGTTAGCTCTTAACATCTGGAGAGATGTTCGAAGTTCGTTGACCTGTAACAAAAAATCTTTAGAGCTTTTCGTTTATTTTTTTTATTATAAAGTGAGATCATGTGGATTTGGGATAACACTAAGTGTGATAATAGTTCACTCAATTAATTAGAAAAGAGCGAACAATCAGCATCGCCGCTACGCGGGCTCTGCGACGCACTATGGAAAATGGTTTCAGATCAAACATCGACAACTTTTTTTTACTTGTAGAGAAAGATAACTGTATTTTTGCAAAAACGTGGTTTATTAAATACTGCTATATACAAAATTTGGATGATATACCTTTGCATTGTATTAGATATTTAAAAAATATTTTAAAAAGGTTTGACAAATTGATCTTATTTAAATTTCTTTGGGACAACGTTTTTATATTATGAATTAAAACTAAATGTTACATTAGTTTATTGTAAAATTACAATTATTAAGCTCTTATCTATTTAAATAAGTAATAAACAGATATGAATACACGCATGCATTTTAGAGATTGCAAAATACTAAATAATAAGTAAAACAAAACATACTTACCTAGTAATATAATGTGAACATTATGTTTAATTATACTTGGTGAACTTCGGTATCCAAATTGAGTTCATTTACTTTTTAAGGTCTAGGGTATCTTCAAGAGCCTTTACACTTCTACTATGTTTTGGTAAGGCTAGAAATGTACGAATCTGACGTGTAGAGATATTTTTGAAATACATCTTCATTTGTCGCTCATCTTGAGCACGTTTTGTTGTGGGCGAAATTTCTTATAATTCTTCTAAAGCGAATCTTGTACATCTTCGGAAAGTTGACTAATAGGAATTACACCAAAATGCTTAATTATACTTTCACCATAAACCAAAATTGTATGAACAATCTGTGGTATGAACTAATGATGTCATGTAGTTCCATTCGTAATTACCATAGAAATAGGAATATATTACTTACATAAATCCTGGCAGTTCCCTTTGCAAATTGCCAAACTTTTTGGTATTTACATAATTTGACACCTGCTAAAAAAAGGTTTTAAAATGATATACTTGTAAAACATTTTAATCAAATTGACATCTACTCCTGTAATTTCAGCAGAACAGTTTGCATTTTAAAAAAACGACGGGTTGCGGGAGTGCCGGCAGAAGTGAAAATTTGAATATTAACGTTGTGCATTTTTGATATTTTGGATTAGTTATTGAATAATTTTGCACGAATTGCTTTCATTATCAGTATGAAAGTAAGTACTTACTATCATTAATGTGGTAGAATACAATATTCATTTATTGCGCTATCATACGCAAACATGACAACGCAAACAATCGCGCAAGCGCCCTGCGCCGTCTACACGAAACAGCAGGCGCAGACATACATTTTCGCCACGTCGTAGAAAGAGAGGAGGATACTTCCTCTCCTACGTCACGCCGACTGTTTACTCTCCATCCGTCTTACGAATTTTCGATCAAGTCATTATTGGTATTACCACTTATTTATCGCGATTAATCAATAATTTATCCTAGCTCCTCTGAAAAAACTTTCTGTATTAGGGTTTTCTTTTCCTGCCATTGTCTTTTTTTACTTTACTTGTAGCTTTTTTACTTTACTTGTACCGTTTTAGTCAGATCGCTCCTTTTCCGTGGAGTAGATCCCACAAATTGAACATTTAGAACCAGAGGGTGCATCTGTTAATACTTCAGTCCTTTGCCTTCTATCAGTGTCAGAAATGGTTCGTGCTTCACATTCACTCCTTAAACATCTTTAATAATGATGAATTCAAGAAAATGATTTGGTTCTTTATTTCATTTACAGCGGCCTTAGTTTTTTCGGGAACTTCTTTGCAAAAATCGATTGAAATAGGCCTACACAAGCGGACTAATGAAGTGAATGGATTTTGCCAAACAATATCGCCTGTTAAACTTATGAAATAATCTGATAGACACTAAGGATGTAAGAAATATTTTTACATCAGAAACAAGTTCAGACTCCCCTGGAAGTTGTAGTTTATAATGACTTTCACTAGAAAAACCATCACATGCTCATTTACTGTATAAAACTAAATTACTTCATCCATTCTTATTTTATAGTGGAATATGATAAAACTTGTACATTGCTTGTAACATCATGAAATTATCCTTATTCTACAAATAAATCATCATTTATCATAAGCCTGATAGCACTGTATTCGTACCTTTGAAACGTCACAGGCACCTGTGATGTTTTGCGTCCAAACGGCATTCGAGTATATTCATAATAACCGTTAGGAACTGGGAAGGCTCTCTTGCGGCGACGTCATTCGTTTTAATTTGGTGAAAGCCTGACGCCAAATCCAGGGTAGAGAAATATTTGCTATGACTCAATTATATTGGTCTAGTCGGTTATTTCGGTTATATCGGGGATAGGATAATAATAATAATAATAAAAACGAGATAAGTAAGAGAAAACGCACACCCATCACCGCAGTCTGTCGCACCGAATGGCTTCACGTCGTCAGAAGAAGAATATGCTACCCCTCCAGAATACGACGTGTCGAGCAGTGACGATGGACTGCAGCCTCCAGCGCCGAGCCGAGCACCTGCACCACGCCGAGGGAGGCCGCCACGGACGCGCTTGGGACTGGCGGGACCATCTGCCCCGCAACCGGCCCCCGCCGTCAGTGGTGCAGTGCGCCGCATGAAATGGACTTCCTCAATTACAACAAAACGTCATGCGAGCGTACTACAGGGCGACAGATGGGGGAACCAATCTCACTGCGTATCGTTCCCGTGTGCTGTCTCTGTTTCAGGATCTTGAACCAGGTATAACCGTTACTGTATAACGACTGTCGGATCAGGTGCGGTTCATTCAACGAAGCCGAGTGTTGGATGATTCTGTACTTGAACGGCTTCGCTCAGAAGTTACTGTTTCAGCGCCCACCGCTGAACGTACATACCCGGTAATCCAATCACCGTCTGTTCCTTCGTTGACAGGGTTACTCGATTGTGTCTCTGATGCGGTGGACGTAGAAGCTATAACCGTAAGTACCCAGGAACATGAGCGATTGAGGAAAACTTTGGAAGAGACAATTCTGAAATTTAAAAATATGCCGATGAACGAGAGACCGCGATTGCCACGTTTCCCTACGCACAGACATAATATGGCGCTAGTGATGGCTTTAGACTGCACACTTGAACCATACCTATTGTCTTGCCAAGATCTAGCTGATACACATTCGATTCTGTATTGTGCAGCTATTGCGGCAAGCCGTGTAGCTCGCGTTAGGTTCTCTGAAACTGACCGAGACATACGGCCTAATTATGCCAAGCCAGCATGGCAAGATAGGATCGAACGACGTATCAGCACAGCTAGAGTCATCATTGGTAAGCTTATTTGCTTCAGATCGGGAAACAATCGACCGAGAGTGATGCATTATGTGACACAAGCTTTTGCTGGCACAGGAGTTAGACCAACCAATTACATGTCTTGTGTCACAGAACGCATTGACTATCTGAAGCAGAAAGTGTCTGCGTGGGCAAACCGGCTTCGCCGTTATAAACAACGTGTAAACAGGTATCACCAGAATCGTCTATTTCAAAGTGACCAAAGAAAGGTGTATATACGTTGGGAGGGATCCACTACTGGCGTGGGTGATGAGCAGGTGCCAAATATGAACGAAATATCTACATTTTGGAAAAGTATTTGGGCCGAACCCGTTGCTCATGTTAGTGGTGAATGGATGAGCATTGTTGAGCGCTCGTGTGAATTGCTGCAACCAATGACAGCTATTACCATTGAAATTGATGTCATAATAGATGCGGTCCGTCGGACGCATTATTGGAAAATCCGGGACCAGACGGACTACATAATTTTTGGTTGAAATGGTTAGGTTCTTCACACGCACGCTTAGCTGCTCAATTCCAAGACGCCATTGAATCTAGATCTCTCCCGATTTTTATGGCAACAGGAATCACCTTTCTGCTCCATAAATCAGGCAGTACCATGGATCCTAAAAACTATAGACCCATTACTTGCCTACCTACATTGTATAAGTTACTTACATCCATTTTGACCTCAAAATTAAATAAACACATACTTGCAAACAATATTTTAGATCCTGCTCAAAATGGATGTAGGGTTGGGTCTCGTGGTACTAAGGAGCTACTCCTCATTAACATGGCTATTAACCAACAGGTTCGTAGAAATCGGAAAGGTCTTTCCACCGCCTAGATTGACTATAAAAAGGCTTACGATTCGGTACCGCATACGTGGTTGCAACGAGTGTTGGAACTGTACAAAGTTGATACAGTTCTAAGCTCGTTTCTAGTTTCATGTATGCGGCAGTGGACCACGGCTTTTTGTCATCCAGGAGATGAAAGGAGTTTTTATATTTCCGAACCCATAACTTACTACTTTACTAAGGGATTTAAAACTAGGTTACCGGTTGCGTAGAGGGGGTGAGACTATTTGTCATCTTTTGTACATGGATGATCTCAAGTTGTTTGCATCAAATAAACCAGACTTGTTGTCACTACTTGATGTAACATATACATTTAGTAGTGACATTAGGATGGAGTTTGGTGTAGATAAATGTGCGGTTGTACATGTGCAGAACGGGAAGGTTGTACAGAGCGACTATTTACAACTTTCAGAGACAATATCTCTCAGATCTCTCTCCGAAACCAAAACTTACAAATATGCCAGAGGGTCTAGGTATATTGGATCGGGACGTAAATAGCTGGTGATAGAACGTTTCTTTGGTCGCTTGACAAAAGTGTTGAAAAGCCTTTTGTCACGGGGTACCTAATAAGGTTCGCGCTTTTAACAGCTGGGTGATGCCTATTTTAGTATACAACCTTTGGCATATTAAGATGGACTCAGACCGAGCTAGATACCCTGGGCTGAAGAGTCCGTAAACTATTGACAACATATCGCATGCATCATCCACGCTCATCTGTGATGAGATTGTATATTCATCGGAAAACTGGAGGACGTGGCATCCTTAATGCCAAAAACCTTCATAACTGTGAAGTATACAATCTTAGAGAATACTTTCTACACGTTGAGTGTGGAATGCATCGTGATGTAGTGTCAGTGGACAATAGACTAACTTCGCTCTCCTTAGGTAAAGAGAAGTGGCATAAACCGGTGATACTTAGCATTCAGGATCGCTTGAACCTATGGAAGAGCAAAGAACTACATGGTCGATTTTATCAGGTTCTTTATGGGCCTGATGTCGATAAACTAGCTTCCGTATCTTGGTTACGATTCGGTGACCTCTTTGGTGAAACCGAAGGTTTTGCTTGTGCAATTACTGACGAGGTTGTCAAGACAAATAACTATCGGAAATACATCATGAAGGATGGCACAGTTGACATATGTCGAGCGTGCCGTCGTCCCGGTGAGTCTATTAGGCATATTATTTCCGGTTGTTCTCATCTTGCCAACGGCGAGTACTTGCACAGGCATAACCAAGTAGCCAAGATAATCCACCAGCAACTTGCTCTTCGATATGAACTTGTCGGTTTTAAAGTTCCTTACTATAAGTATTCACCGGAGCCAGTTCTTGAGAATAGCCATGCAAAGCTCTACTGGGACCGATCTATCATCACGGACAGGACTATTGTCGCCAATAAGCCTGACATCGTGCTGGTAGATCGGTTGGAGCGCCGGGCTTTTCTTTTTGATATTACTGTTCCATGTGACGTTAGCTTCGTAAAAGCTGAGAAGGAAAAATTGTCAAAATACATAGACTTGGCTCACGAGGTTACTGACATGTGAGATGTTGACTTAACAACAATTGTCCCGATAGTCGTGTCATTAAACGGTCTTACAGCGAAGAGTCTCAACCAACACCTTAAGAGACTTGCTCTGCCACCCTGGGTCAAGAACCGGATTTAGAAGGCAGCAATTTTGGGGACGACCAGCATTGTGCGGAGATTCCTCAGTCTGTCTTCCTGACCACTGACGGTTTAGTTGTAAGACCACTGTCTTTGAAGCTCTATTTTTTATGTTTATATTTTTAATAATTTATTTTTTATATTGTTAAATGTATAAACTTAGAAAATAAGAAATAATTCTAATAAATGATAATAATAATAATAATAATAAATCATTTTTATTTCACATAAACCTACAAGAGGCACTTGTGACGGGTCTATATAATAATAAATCTACCACCGGATCGGAACGCGGCCGCACACTGAGAACATGCGGCAAACTCAGCGGGCTTGTCTTTTTTTCTTACTTTAAAGAAAAGAAAGAAAATATATTTAATTGCGGAATATGTGTGTTGAAGTTGTTACAAAATTATTTAAGCTTTCCAAAATATTCTACCACCTTGTGGTGTGCAAATATTTAAATATTTTTAAAAACTGATTATTTAGTTATATACACAATGTTTAAATATTCATTCAACAAATAGTTTTATTCTTATTACAATTTGAATTATAACTTACAAACAATTTTAAAATGTTAACAATTTTAACCCTGTCTACCGTAAACTAGACACGAATGGACATGCAATATATACCTATTAGTTTTGCAAATATTGAATTTTTGGTTAGGCACATGGAGTTTCTCACTGTTTCTAAAATGTGATAAACCTAAGACCTCAGCATAAAATATATTTAGAATAATTTATGTAATGAAACATTATATATTATAAGAGATTGGCGTGAGGAGCAATTAATATATAAATCCGTCTGCTTGTTTGCCTTCCAATATCATAAAAAAAATAACCCTTTTGATTTAATTTACATTTAACACATTTCTTAAATTTATTAATTGGAAGTTCTTTCATTTAATTGGGAAGTTTATTGTAGAACTGTATACATAGGCCCATGAAAGAATGGCTTACTCTGTAGAGACGAGACGCATGCACAGCAAGATTATTTTTATTTTTTGTATTGACTCAGTGTATATCACAATTTCTTTTAAATGAACTTCAATTTCTGTGAACATACATTAAATTTTCAAAGATATACTGGGATGCTACAGTTAGAATTTTGAGTTCTTTGAATTTTTATCTCAGGGAAACTCTTGGGCCTAGGTTACAAATTGCCTTTATGGCTCTCTTTTGTAAAATAAATTTAGTATTGACTTCGGCAGAACTCCCCCAGAGAAGAATTCCATACGACATGATGATGCGAAAATAACTAAAATAAACCATCCTAGCGGTTTCAACATATTGTTGTCATGTCGTTAAGTTTTCTATAAAACGCCATATTTTTGACCGGAGGCGTCTTGTTTTTTGGGTACAACCCAGATTGGTGATGAGCATGGTGATATCGATGGTCTTATAATTTTTTGATCCAATATTTTGCTAATTTGTTTTTTTGACTTCTTAATGGCATTCCGGATACCTATAAGTTTTAGCATGTATAGGTTGAGAAGAAGTGGTTTTACATATATATACATCTGCACGCCAAATTACGGGGTGGGTATCGAGTATCGAGTGTCAAAGTTCACGATCCTGGAAGACCTGCCTGGCTTCCTTCACATTCATCACATTTTTATACAAACACGCCAGTTTCGGAGACTTTTGACACCACCTTTGGATAACACCCGATCAATTTGATCGTCAAATGTCAACCTAGGTCTTCGCATTGTATATCTGCTTTGACAATCTTTACCTTTTTTTAAGATACCTATATTAAGAAGACGGATTTCCTTATGGTAAGAAATACACCCTGCCTAGAGACACCAAAGGTGGTAATGGTGCGTTGTCAACCTGAGGCCGGAATGTTAGGTCTCAAGCAAAAGTAAGTTTGCCGGCTACTTTACCCTCCGAACCGGAACACGTCATGACGTTATGGCGGGAGGAATAGGTAAAGCGGCGGTACCAATCCGGGTGAGTCGTTGCGAAACTCTACCACCTAGTCAGATGTCACGGTGATAGTAACGGTAAGCATGCCTTTTACAAGCTGCCTGGCAGAAAGGCAGATGGTCTATTCTGCAAAGGAGCCCGAACCAACACGGGGAATTTGTCATTCTTTCTACATGTCCAAACTAGCAGAGCATGTTCTTTCTCATTTTAATATAAGACATTCATACAAATCTTTTATATATATATACAGCTCTGTACTCCAATTTTGTACAAAGTCCAGATGACTCGGACATCGTGATGTTTATTGTTCTCTAACTAAAATGTCATGATGCTTATAACATGAAACTTGATATTTATACATGAGGCACACTAAAAGTTTTGCACTTCTAGCTATTATCGGAACTATTTGAATTTCGAATGTTATATTTTTAATACGTTGCAACCTACTTAGTCATAAAACACACAAAGAATTGAAAGTTCGAAAACTTTGTTATCGTTGTATCCCTCATGAACTGACAGCGGAGCAGAAGCGGGCTCGTGTAGTTCTCTTACTAGTCTGTGAGCGGGCTCGCGTGGAATAATGCCCACAGATGCTACTGAAGTACGACCACGGACATTCTAATGCTGTTTATGACATTGGCACAGGAGACGAAACGTGGATTCATTGTTTTAAAAAAGACAAATTTATTCTTATTGTTTGCTGCAATTAAACAACAAATTTTAATATACCTTTATTCCCATATCTCCGAAGGGGTTGTCAGAGGGACAAGCAGGGCACCTACGACTATCCAAAGACACAATGTGATATCAAGCCTATTGCCAACCGGGCACATAACATTTTCTATTTTTTTTTTTGTTGCCCGACCGACCGAAGGAGATACGAGATAACAATCTCAAAAAAAGACAATCGAATTGATAACCTCCTACTTTTTAAAGTCTTTTTAAATGAATTTATGAGGCCGCTTTTTTGTAATTGCATGTTAACATATTATTTTTATCAATTTTTTTCGTCACCGTCGTGTTCCGGTTCGGCAACGGTACATTTTAAAAGGTTACAACAGTTATTTTATTTTTTACGTCAAATCTCAAAAAACCTTATGTTTAGTTGTAATAAGTATAAATATAAATAAATGTTGTTAAAGTACGAATTTGCATGCCAATCAATTGGTATAGTAGATTTATTGTAAATAATTATAAGACATCAAATGTATACCCTGCTAAAAGCAAATAAAGATGATTTATTAAAAAGACAGTTGTTTTATTTTGGTAATATCGAAAAACAACAATCCCAACGACTATTTAGTAATAGTAAGTACTTGTGATATACCCAAAGCGGAATCACTACATCTGAGCATATGCGCAATACCCACGCGACTTAGAGATAGAACTCACGGAGCGATTTTTACCCGCTGCGGGTGAAAATCGCGCCGTGAACTGTGATTTTACTTATTGCATATAAATCTACATTGTACGGAATGTGCGGGCCCGCGACCGCCGCAGCCGCGCCGTAATTTGTTACTGTAAGACTGTGCGGTTGCAGTGATTAGTGAAAATTTAGTGATAATAAAAATTAAAAAACGTTAATTCGTCTGTATCTTCATAATTAGGTTGGCAGGCTGCTCTATTTTCATATACTCCCTGTATAAAAGTCCTTTCACGTGTCTGCCTGTTCGAGTAAGTGCAGTCGGGACCGCGCTCCCCGCACGCTTTGATTGACTGAAAGGTAAATTGCGTTTGAGATTAATGACGTATTAAAAAAAAACTAGTGCTCGTTCAAACCTATTTTCGGTGAAAGTTTACATAACAATTTTTGTTAGTTTTATCATTGTCTTATTTTAGAAGTTACAGGAGGGGGGCGGGGGATACTAGCTACCGCTTTTTGGAATTTGTACTTGTAACAAAGTCACTTTCAGTTTATTTGTTACAAAATATGCCTTAGCTGTTCATGTTTTTTTTTATACATATAAACGTGGCATTATGAAAGACTAAGTTTATTTTTATTTGTAAGGCTGCTAAATTACAATAACATACACATTTTCACGAGTAAAAGAAATAATATACTTCAATGTAGAAAATTAAAAAAACATCTATCGGCATTGTTATGCTTAGCTGACTACATCAAGCCACCTCAAAGACCAATGACATCTGTCCACAGGTTATAACTAGTAGTGGGACAACAAAACCAATAATTACTTCGATAAATTATAATCCGTAGTTACTTCTTGTTGTAACAAAGTAACGAGGTTTTAACGTAAAATTGTTATTGGAATTATAGCAATAAAATTATATTTCAATATGAAAAAAATAATTTATTACTTCACTAAGTATAAAAATATTGCAAAATAGCATCACAATAACAACAATATACATATCACTCCACTATATGAAAACATTTTGACAAGAGCATTTTTACATGTCCAAGATTAAGTTGGTAAGAGTGTTTCAAGAACATTAATTATTGAATACAAAAGTTGCTCCAGAGTTGCCACGGCAAAAGGCCCTTAATAAAATATATTTTTTACAAAACAGGATATAATCCTGATAATAAAATATATTAATGCTTTTAATATATTATGTGTACTTCATGTTTATTAAATAATACATAGTTGTAACATTTTATACCTTATTATACCACGTACAGTAGAGTTGTACCAATAAATAAAACTTACCTACCTACTATTTCCTCTTCAATAAATGCGGAATCCATCTTGATTCAAGCATTTACCTTTCAGTTAATCGCGTGGGTTTTCCGGTCCCTCGTCCCACTTAGAGCGCCCTCTATAGTATTTGTTGTCGGCGCCGGATGATGGCTCGTCATTATGGTCCTCATGATAAACCAGGTAAAGCTTACCTGGATTTCGGATATTGAAGAGGAAATAATAGGTAAGATTTATTTCTTAGTAAAACTCTATTACTTGCTCCGTATTGCAATTCATCTTGGGTGATTTGTTTGTTGTCACCTGGTGCGTAAGCTTAGTATATTGTGTTAGCTTTAATCAACCCAGCAAAGGTTTCTCTGAAGC
>NJDD01003733.1:105764-118354 GCA_002245505.1 Calephelis nemesis | reverse complement strand
ATGAAGCCGCAACGGCGCTGGAGTATACTTGTATAAAGCCGCGGTTGCACTTTTTAAAAAGAGAGATACGCTTCTTCTCTTGTTAAAGAGTATTTATATTCTTTGTTCTTTATTATTCGTAGCTAAGAGTGATGTACCAAGTGCCGTCTCTTAGAACGTAGTGCACACGTAGTGATTATATTCTCTTTGGTTGAGACCATGTTGAGACAATTATTCTTTCAAGGGTATTTCCTCTTGTTAAAGAGTATTTGTATTCTTTGGGTATTTCTTTTTGTATGTCGCCAGTTGTCAATATTTCCAAAAATTTAAAAGGAAGTAGGTAGCTGTAGTAAAAGTCTGTGATCCAGATGTACGTGATACATCATGTGCTAAGATCATAATAGGTACTTACATGTCTATGGCTATTATTATTGTGCAACAATTTATAAGTGCTTATCGTCTGTGAGAAATTTTTAAAATTAAAATGTTTTGTGTGGTTAAATATGTTAAATAAACACTGAGGTGTTGATAGCATTAGCTTCTTGTTACCAAATGATGGCAGTCTGCACAATCTTCGATAAAATATTATCATTTCAATCTAGAGTGCTGACTACTGTTGAAGAAATATCTGCAGTTGATCTAAGTTGTAAGTCTGTAATTATCCGCTATTTAAAGGATACAAATCGTATAGATCAAAATGCTATACTAAAAATTCAAGGTGTGATCGATTATATGTACGAACAAATTAATATTGGTAACTGGAAAGAAGTGAGACCATTTCTTAGGAAAACGGTAACAATTTCGTGTTATCTTAGATTGCTAGCTCATTTAAAGTTAAACAATGATTTAACAGATGAAGTCATAAAGAAATCCTTTAAAATTATAGACTTTGGAATATTATTTGGGTGTCCATTAATGAAAGAGCCACAATTACTACAAGAATGTGCATCTTGCTTAAATTCACTGAGTTTTGTAGAAACGTTAGCTATCAAACTAACAACCAAGGAGGTTAATAGTACCATTGATGTTGAAAAAAATAGTTTTATTCATATAGATGTATCTGACTGTCCTAGTATGGAAACTTTTCTAACTAATTATATTTTAAAAAATAAACCTGTTGTACTGAATAATTGTATTAACCACTGGCCTGCTCTCCAAAAGTGGCAAGATCAAAACTATTTTCTGAATTTGGCAGGCTTAAGAACAGTTTCTGTTGAGTTAGGGAAAAAGTATACAGATTCTGATTGGACTCAAAAGCTTATGACTATGGAGGAGTTTATAAAAAACTACATATATAAAACAGATGGACCCATAGGGTACCTGGCACAGTATCAGCTCTTCAATCAAATTCCAGAACTTAAAAATGATATAATAGTGCCTGAGTATTGTTGTTTTTCTGACACAAATGAATCTGTGGAAATTATGGCTTGGTTTGGCCCTCAAGGCACTGTGTCCCCAGTCCATCATGATCCTAAGAGAAACCTCCTGGCTCAAATTGTGGGAGAAAAACAAATATACTTATTTTCACCTCAGGATTCAGAATTCTTATATCCTCACAACCATGAGTTGTTAAATAACACGGCTAGAGTGGATCCAAGGCAACCAGATCTTGAAAAGTTCCCACTTTATCAACATGCTACACCATACTATTGTGTTTTACGACCTGGTCAAATGCTGTATGTTCCACCAAAATGGTGGCACTTTGTAGAATCATTGTCATTGAGCTTTTCTGTAAGTTTTTGGTGGGAATAAATAAATTTCATAGATGTAAACTTATGATTTAATCATTATTATCACTTGTATTCATTATTTATTGTTCTACCAATTAACATTCTTCTGATTTCCGAAGTACCAGCTCCAATCTCATAAAGCTTTGCATCCCTTAGTAGTCTCCCTGTTGGGTAGTCATTTATGTAACCATTTCCACCTGAGGAGTGAAAGACCATTTAGAATAGATGAGTTCTGCTTCTACAATTTTGACGGAATTGTGCCCACTTATATACAGTACGATCTCATTTTTGTACTGAAAATTAAACGTCAACTCTAAATTATAACCAAGTATTTTTGTTTTAATTTTTTCTCTTATGCTAATCATTATATTGCACTTCTTGTGCAATAATGTCACTTATGCTTCTAAAATAACTTTTCAGGCAAATTAATTAATTTATATTCTATTGTTGTTCTTGAACAAAAAAAAAATTGACTACACAATTATTGACAATTTACCCCATAATTAAGCCCATGTTCACTATCAGTGATTTCAAATTGAAGAAATTGGCAAAATTCATTGCATTTAACGGTTTGCCAGTACCGTACAACACTAGTGCTCTTACAAGTAAACTATGCGTTCTACACAAGTGACAGTAAAGGCTCCTGGATGCTGGCACCCCTAAGTTGGAATTTTGACATTTTTTTGTCCTAAATAATTAGTCAGTAATTGGTCATAAGTGGTCAGTACATTTCCGAATTTGGTCAGGTTTGGTTTTTCTGAAAATGGAAAAATAAAATTTCAAGGTCAAAACATAACTTATGGCACCCCTGGTTGCACTTAAAAAAAAGATTAGTATTACATATAATTTGTCACTAAAAGGTCATAATTGGTCAGTAGATTTCAGAATTTGGCCAGGCTCTGTTGCATAGATTCTATTCGTACTACTATTTATATTCGTAGTTTAAATAATTTCAAGGTCGCAAAATGGACTTTAGCACCCTCAACTCCGGTATAGCAACCCAATGATTAATCTAAATACCTAATTGTTTCGTATTATATTTTACTAGGCCTGTCACTAAAATATTTGAGGATATAATATCTGGCATACAAAATGATAACCTGGATTTTGTTTGTAAAGTCCCGGAATTCGTCAATGTAAAATCCGGTCTTTATAAACACAGAAACAAACAGGTGGAGGTAAACAAAGTTGAAAGATGGCAAAATTATGAAGAAATTGAGATCCCACCACGGTTCAAATCATTTTTAATCGGAGATTATTATGACGATGGAAATCATATCTTAGTTTTCTCTCCATCTTGGGCTAAGGAAGTGGTCTTCAGCTAAACAGTATTTCGTAGACGGAACATTTAGAATTTGCACACCTCCGTTTAAACTGTTAGTGACAATACACTGCAATTTGGGAAGTACGACCGAAAATACGAAAATTGTTCCTGTTGTATATGCTTTGCTGCCAATTAAAAATGTTCATCATATAAAATACTTTTGGAAATTATAAAATCACAATTTGTGCATTAGGAACTGACAACGTTCATGACGGATTTCGAAGAATCCTTAATTCGTGTTATTAAGTCCGTTTTTCCAAAAGCAGTAACGCGAGGTTGTTTCTATCACTACTCTAGCGCACTTTGGCGTAAAGCAAAGAAGCTGAAGCTTGACAAATTAAGAGATACACGAAGGATTGTTTCCTTAACCACTGTATTACCTCTTTTACCATTTGACAAAGTTCGAGATGGGTGGTCTTATATAAAGTCGCAAGTGACTGACGATTTCGGAATGGAAAATTTTTTAATTTACTTTGAAAAATAATGGTTAAAACTGACAAATTTATGAATCAATTGAACGTTTTCGGACTGCGGCATCGGACTAACAACTTTGCCGAGGCATGGCACTTTAAAATCAATAATAAACGTAATACAAATTTAAATTTGCATCAACTATTTACTAAATTACATGAGTACTCATATGAGATTATCCGAAATAAATACATAAAAATTGTAAATGATTGCCTTAAAACAAAAAGACAGAAGAAATATAAATTAAGAGACTGTGTTATTCAAACTATTCAAATGCAATTAGTAACGGGAGAAATTGAAGTTGGACATTGTTTAGAAAAGTTACGTTAGGATTAGTTTTTTTATGTTTTATTTGTTTATTATCTTGAAGTAAAAACGGTTGAATCTAATTTTACTATATGATTTGCATCAGAGAAAGGACATAACTGATTACTGATTAGAGTTAATATAGAACTAATAGCCAAGATAGATTTTGTGTTGTGCACTCGATAAATTGACTTCTCTTTTCTTTTCTTCTTCTAACAAATGCCAAACTTTTGAATTTCGATGAGGCAAACCCATTTTAATAAGACTTATTGATGCTGAAAAAAGATTTTTAGTCACTAAACTAATTAGTATTTAAGCATTTTTCCCGTGCTTTAAATACAATATCAATATTTCTAAAAAAGAAAAATCTCACCACCTTTGGTGTCTCTAGGCGGCGTGAATTTCTTACACACTTTTCTTATACACAGTACCGATAGATGTCTAAAATTTCTCGTTAGGACCAAGTGGCATATTTATTCCATTCTGCCCTACCGAAGGCCCAATGGTAGCGATAAGTGTAAAAAAAGGGCACTCTTACACACCAGGGGGGATACGTTGGTGGGGACAATGGGAACGGCCGAAATTTTCCAGTTTGAACGGCGTCACTTCCAGCGTGGCATTAACGCCACCAAATCTTACCATTCCGCTAATTCCACTATCAGTATCACTGAGAGTTAAGAGAATCGCATCTAAACAAAGATAAAAAATGTACCTAGTATTTGAATTGCCTCCAGTGCAATCCGCGTAGCATTTTCGGCGCAGTACAAAATTACTCCAGCACAGTCTTTGCTATTGGCATGACCTTCATCACATGCTTTAGCCACATTGTACAAATACGATCTGCTGGCACTCAATATTGTGTACATATCTGCCATTTTTCCCTGAAATTGAAAATATTAAATATGGCTCGCATATTATTCAAATGAGGTGAAACTAAAACCATTTCTCTTTATCGAGAGAGGGTTATCTTTATTGTACTAAGGTATCAATTTTTACGACCATCTTATTAGACATATTTTGTGTAATATTATTTTGTATTGAGAAATGTCACAATCTATAATATTACTTGTTCTCCCCGAACTGAGACCTTGCGTGGAACGAATAGATCCTTAAATAATTCCAATATTCCATCATTCACATCTTTTTGATACGAGTATGTTCACAAAGTTTTACCGCACAGCAATCGTATTAAATAATAAATAAATAGGACTAGTCACACAAATTGAATCTAACCCCAAAGAAAGCAAATTATATGCTTGTGTTATGGGTGTTAGTCAACGATACTTATTACATAGAAATACTTAAATACTTAGATACCAGAATACATTTAATAAAACACCCAGAAGCGGAAATGCAGACATCTAAATGTTCATCACACAAATGCCTGCCCCCGTTGGGAATCGAACGTGAGCCTCGCGATTTGTCGATGCAGTTAGGCGAATACGCTAGCCACTCGACCAACGAGGCGATCAAAGGTTGTGGATTAGGGCGTAAATAATGAAAGTTTATTATTTTGTTGCAGTCAGTTCAAACATGCAGTTGATGCAATTTTCAGTGTACCTAACCACAAAAAAACCGAGTATATATTTTGTTAAACGTCTCTAAAAAGGAAGAATATATCAATTAATCTGTATGTTTAGTTCTTTTTTGCATGTTTATGTTGCTTTTTGCCCTTGCTTCGGGTTGACTGAGTAGAATATAACTTTATTCCACAAAACATAACGTGTGTGCCAGTAGCCCACTACTTATTTTTAAAGATGTCAATTCGCACACCATTAAATTCATTTAGTGCGAATAGCCTACAGAAAATGGTCGATTCGCACATTTCGTGCATGTCAAATTAGTGCGAATCATCCAGTAACACTCACATAACGATCTATTGGTTCCTCGCAAGGTCTCAGTTCGGGCCGAATTACTGGTGTACCCCGTATCCCGGTTTCATTTTAAAACTCATTAAAATTTGTGCTGCCGTTTTAACAAAAAAACGCAATTTAGTATGAATAAGTATTCATTGACAAAGCAATGTCCTGAGAATTTACTTTTTCTCAACATCACCAGTTGTTTTGTTGCTAACAGTAACATCCTATTACCTGTAGAAGTTGAAATTCGCCAATATTCCTACCAAATTGTTTTCGTGTATGAGCATAGTTAAATGCCACGTCAACGGCAGCTTGCATAATACCAACAGGCCCCGCAGCAAGAACTAAGCGCTCATAATCTAGACCAGACATCAAAACATAAACACCTTTGTTTTCTTCTCCTAATATGTTGGCTGCTGGTACCTGAAACATTTTTTTAAGTAAGTACAAGTTACGATGAACTATTCGCAACCCTTGATTTCACTCGCGTTGTTAGTTCATAATTCATATTAAATGCTATCTATTAAAACAAATTCAAAAATGTTAACTCCGTTACAATATTATTGAATTCTTTTATGATTGTTACTGTTCTGGTATTTTACTTATCTTACGATTTAATCAGAATCAGAAAAATCTTTATTCAATTGAACCATACAAGTGGTATTTGCGCGTGTCGACATTTTTTTTTGACGATAACAAGTATAGATTCTATTTTTTTTATACTACCACCGGATCGGAAAAACTTAGCGGGCTTGTCTTTTTCATAATAATAGTTACAATATAAAATAGATTAAAAAAAACAAATTACAATCTAATTTTAACAACAAATCACATTACAAATTGCAGCTCCTACTGCAAATTGAAATCTCTATCCCTTAAGCATGTTCATCTTCCAAATACTCCGAGACCGTATAACTTTTTTAAAATAATTTTGTTTTTATACATTTTTAAAACTTATTTAAAGGTAGATCTCTAATAAAAATGGACAGCTTATTGTAGAAACGTATTGACCGAAAAAGGATTTACTAATTTTATGGAGACGAGTTTTGTATACGGCTAGATTATTTTTATCCCTCGTATTTACAACGTGAACATCACATTTTTTTGTAAACATACATAGTTTTTTTTAACATACATTAAATAATAATATATTTGTTGCCACTCCGCCAATGGGGAGCATTTATGTACCTTTTTTCTTGCCTCTGCTTACTACTACTCACCTTGCAATCTTCAAATACGAGTTCGCATGTATTTGATCCCCTCATTCCCAGTTTATCCAACTTTTGTGCTGTAGAAAAACCTGGGAATCCCTTTTCAATCAAAAAAGCTGTTATACCATGTTGCGGTTTGCTTGTTTGATTGGTTCTGGCGTAAACCTGAAATAATAATTAGTAAGCTTAGTAGTTGGCTTGATCTCGCTCCCTCTATTTTTCCTGGTCATTTACAATATTTAGGAAGTAAATGATGAATGAAATATGTGAAAGAATGCGAATAAATTTGTAATCAATGTTTTTTTTTTTAAAGAAAGAAAATATATTTATTTGCGGAATATGTGTGTTGAAGTTTTGAAGTTCTTACAAAATTATTTAAGCTTTCCAACATATTCAACCACATTGTGGTGTGCAAATATTTAAATATTTTTAAAAACTGATTATTTAGTTATATACACATTGTTTTAATATTCATTCAACAAATAGTTTTATTCTTATTACAATTTGAATTATAACTTACAAACAATTTTATAATGTTAACAATTTTAACCCTGTCTACCGTAAACTACCACCGTTTCCAATTCTAGCCAGTCGGGAGAAGAAACGGCGAAACAAACTCCCCGGCAGCCAGTACTATAACCTATCGTCCTTGTGGTACCATAGTTTCCAAACATAGCCCGGATTCTGAAATTATAAATTATTATTACAAAATTTATATTATTTAAGCTTGTCTGCAAGAAAATCTTTAACATTATAATATGTCTTATCTAACAACAAGTAAAATAACTTCTTTTGAAATCTTTTTAATGGCAATCTTTTTAAAGTTATGAATATAAACATTTCGTTTTATTTTTAAAATATCAACTTTATTAAGTATTTTAATCAGTAATTTAAATCTTAGTATCAATTGGTTTATGGTAACTAAAATCACCAACACATCTTTGTGATTCAATTGACTGTCTCGTTGTTCGACACCACACTGAACAACCGCGAGGCTCGGGTTCGATTCCCGACGGGAGCAAGCATTTGTGTACTGAAATTTAGATGTCTGCATTTCCGGTTCTGGGTGTATTAAATTTATTCTGGTATCAATTTAAGTATATGTACCTACTTATTAGCCTCTGTCGCTTCTGTGGTCTACTAATCCTGGGTCGGGCAGCAAAAAGAAAATTTGGTTTTTACGATTTTCTAATTAACAAAAATGTTGCTCGGGATTGAATATATGCCCAGTTGGCGATAGGTTTGCCACCTATCACTTTATGGGACTTAGTGTTTTCGGCTAGTCGTGGGTGCCCTGGTTGTGCTTCTGCCTACCTCTTCGGAGATATGGGCGTGAAGATACTTTTTTTGGATAAGCTGATAAGTCGTAGATCAGATTTGTAATGTCCACTGTTTTGATAGTTTGATCATTGTTGACGACCAATGAACCACTATCATTTACACCTGTGACGCAGACTAACGTTGACTAAGAGCTTATAGTGGCTAAGAAAGGCACCTAATATTGATTGGTTAATATCTACCAGGATAAAGATCCAGGAATATGGTCTTCTTAGTATTACGTTAAGAACAAGTTCTTTCGTATGTTTTTTATATGAATTACGTTTGCAGCATATCGCTTGTACTCTTCGGTTGCATAGTTACTATATGGTTTGTTGACTGTTGGTACCAACTCCCGTGTCGACTAAAAAACGTAGACCACTGTTGAAGATTGTCTCACGGAGGCGGAGAATGTGAGATTCTTGCCGCATGTTTCAACTGGTATATTTTATCGAACTAAGACTACGTTCAGACGACATGCGTACGCCAAGCGCGCCACGCTCGCCATCACCCGCATCGAATACGCTCTGATTTTTTTCGACATAATTTGAGCCCTATTGTCACACCAATATTCTCAAATTGCATTAACCAAATCAATTCGCCCAAGCCACACGCCCGCCAAGCGCTTGCCACGCGCGCACCCCGCGCACGCGCAGCACACGCCTTGCGCCCGTGCTTCAGCTAGTGTTGTATTGACTGTCAGTAGTAGTAAAAGCGGGTGAGAGGCGTGCGCGATGCAATACGCGTGCTCGGCGCAGATACGCGTGCTGAGTGCGGCTCTAGGGCGGGCTCAACGCGTGTGCGTGCTCGGCGCGGGTCATTTAAACACGCCCTTAGTCGCGTCTGCTACGCAGAACTGCGATGGTGTTTCGTCACCAAGCTCCATTTCACTGAAAAGCTTTTGGAGCTTGCGATTTTAAGATTTTACGTCCACGGCTAAGTCTTAATTTTAAGGTAACTATCGTTCAGTATTTGTATATTAATGAACAATAGGCGAGATTTTTGGTGCGATCAAAATCAGAGATTCTGTTACCAAATTTGTGCTGCTGCTTGATGCCGACAATGGAGGATCGCAATTTTCCTCCGGTGTTTTGATGGTCTTTCGGCATTAATTTGCTAATTTTCTTTGCTAGTAATGATGATCCCGTTATGCACACCAGCCTCATTATATTGCATATCGTTGTTAAAAAATATAATTATGTGGTTCCTGATATGGAGCTAGTGTCGAGCGCATGAAATAGGTAGCAAATATATAACATTAAGTAGTACACACAGCACTATCTCATATTATAATGAGTCGGGTCATAAGTTCTGACACATGTTTATTTTTAAATAATAATTACCTGTTTGTTTTTAGAATAATCATTTATTTATCAAAATGAATTGAATAAAACATGCCTTCTTATGATACGAATATTTACGCTTACTAAAAATAAACCCCGTGATTTTTAATACAGGCCTTCAATCTCCGCGGCCAGTCGTCTACAGCAGCACGCACGAGGTCCATGACAATATCAAAATCTGCTTTGATCAGGGATGTCTTGAGTGACTCCAAATTAAGATGAGGTTTTGAGAAGGCCTTCTGCTCCAAGTATTACCACATTTTGTAATACAACAGATTTAAGTCTGAACTGGAAGAGGGCCAGTCTTAGTGGCGGATGAAGTCAATTTCATGTGCACCCAGCAAGCTTTGCGTGCTTCTCGCTCTATGGACTGACGCAGAATCTTGTTGGAATATCCAGGGCCTATTATTGAACATGGTATGAGAAATAAATGAATATATGAATCTTATAGTTACATTCAAACATTTCAGTGTCGAATGTCGAAAATTTGAGTTGGTGTGATTACCACATCGATATAGCGCGATAACCGCGACACGGTCCACAGCGTATTTAAAAAAAATTCGACTGTATAGGTGACAGTGCTATTTTTCCACGCGACGTAAGCTGTCATTGTAAACCAAAAAGTACGAATAGAAAAACCAAAGAGTTCATCTAAAAGTCAAGATTTGTTAAATTTTGATTGACGCAAGACAAAATGAAAATTGTTAAGTTTTCAAATTATGTAAATCCGTTTTGTTTTGAAAAAAAATGATGCCTTGATTTAATTCGTGTCTTTAAATCTAAGAAACCATAATGTTGTTGTTTTGTTAAGTATTTTATTACCCGCCATATGAAAATTGTGCTTTATAACCTTGTGCAATAGTTTGGTAAAAAAATTTGTTCTGGGCTTCAGACTTCTATCGTTGAACCACAAGAAACATTTAAAAACTACTACTGTAGATAGTATAACTAAAACATGTAAGCATGGGCATTATCAAAAACCGATTTCTTAAATTACCTTCTCGTGGGAGTTAGCAAATGTTGGAGATTTATTATTATTATCTAGTTATAAGACTAATATGTTTTTAGATGATGAGGCGGCTATTTCACTTCAAGAAAGCATGACACTGATCATTCGTATGCCCTGCCCGGTCACTACCGCTTCAATAAAATTGTTGATACTTAAATGATAAGTTTTGTTTAATTGTTGTGGATAGTTCGTACTTGGAACTCGCACTCGGTCTCTGTCGCCTCTGTAGTCTAGTGGTCTGGGGTAAGATTCGACTATATCAATATGTGTATATGTGTTCAATTTCAAAAATAAAAGCAACGTTGCCCGGGACTAAACATGTGCCTGGTTGCCGATAGGCTTACCATCTGTTACATTGTGAGACTTAAGATCTTCAGTTAGTCGTGACACGAGAGATCCCACAGACGCGTTACCGACCGCAAGCATTAACTACGCTCTTTTGTTGTAAAGTCCCGGGTTTGGAATGCATTAGGTAATAATACCGTTATAAGTGGTTCTACCAAAGTAGGTGATAAGAAACGTCTTCAAAATTACAAGGTGCTAAACATCAATGTGATCTGCACACACAAATCTTTAAATTTTGACGCAATGCTCGACGGTAAAACTCAACGGAAGATACTGAGTCCTCCAATGTCTCAATTTTGACTTTCTCAAAGAGCGTTCGTTAATTCAATATCATTTTCAGGTCATGGAAAACTCGGGTGTCTAGAGCAACTCGGTAGCAGCAGCATTGTCCTAGACATCATGTTACATTTGCAATTACGTATTGCATTACTGAAATGACTTTGACAGAAAATAAATAAAATGTGAATAAAATTATTATTTTTTTATTATAAAAATCACAAAGAAATTATTAATAACGTGACGTAGCCTGCCTCCTTTTTACATTATAAAACTTGGCTGTATAGATAACTTCTCAGCTTCTTCAGCTTAGTTGCAATTAAAAAAAGAAATACAAATGTTAGATGTCGTGTTCAATTCTCGCATACCTACGCTTTAACGCCAATGTTCCCCAGATGGTGGTCTGAACGTTTAGTTCTCTTAACGTGTAGTTCTCTTACTAGTCTGTGGTATTTAATTATACGTCACATTAGAAAAATATAGGTAAGTTTCATAAGAGGTTCTAAATTCAAATTAAGAATCATTTTTGTGGCCAGTATTTTTTATTGATAAGTTTTTATTGTGTGACAGAACTTATGGCCCAAGTAGATACCTGGATTATTGAAATGTGCCACATGTCCTTTACCTTTAATCAAAAGACATTTCTCACCTGGTAAAAACTGTTACCAGTTATCCATGGAAAATTTTAGAAACATGTCGAATAAATATAACTACTTGTGCCCAGATTCAATATAATATAAAATACAAAAAAAAACGACAAAATTACGTTTAAGATGTTTGTATGTTAGATGCAGTCATAAAAATGTGATGGTATCCTATTTTTTTTAAGTTCCTAATTACAATACAATTCTTATTGTTTTTCCATTTGGGAACTACTTCGTACAGTACCAGGTCAATACACAAATAAGGACATCATAAATTTGCTTTTTTTTGTGTTTAAAGCTCGTTGATTTGTAAAAAAATTACTTAAATAACTCACCACCAATACATCGGCATCTGAACCATTCGTTATCCAGAACTTATTTCCGTTGAGAATATAATAGTCTCCCTTTTTCTCGGCTCGTAATTTCATGGAAGTCACGTCGCTGCCTGATCCCGGTTCTGACATGGCAAGGGCGCCGAAGTGTTCACCAGTACATAACTGAAATTTACAAGCCGGAGTATATGAATTTTTAACCCCGACGGAAAACAAAGGGTGTTATAAGTTTGACGTGCGCGCGCATGTGTGTGTGTGTGTGTGGGTGGGTGCGTGCGTGCGTGTATGTGTGTGTGTTTCTCTGTCTTCTTCAGCGGATAGACGGATTTTGATGGTTCTTAGTTATAGTTTATAGACACCGGCCCAGGCGTTCAAGGTCATCAGCTTAATTGCAGCTCATTCGTACATATTGATGTGAATACTAGACGCACTATGGATATTTGT
>NJDD01003733.1:87726-105513 GCA_002245505.1 Calephelis nemesis | reverse complement strand
TGCGTGTATGTGTGTGTGTTTCTCTGTCTTCTTCAGCGGATAGACGGATTTTGATGGTTCTTAGTTATAGTTTATGGACACCGGCCCAGGCGTTCAAGGGCATCAGCTTAATTGCAGCTCATTCGTACATATTGATGTGAATACTAGACGCACTATGGATATTTGTTGAAATGCTAACAAATAAATTGATCTGATGATTGAGCTCGAACACCAATCGAGTTTGAACTCATTCGATTTGCCTCTACTAGATCTTTTATATTTTCTGATGACGAGGATTTGTGTGGAAATGACCTGATGACTGAAAAGGGTGATGGCAAATGAATAAAAGTTTAAAATTAACAGAATTCTGTTTCGTAATATTTTCAGTTCATCTAAAGCTAAGGCTTGAAAACCGACGAGATTGTCAATTTTTTCATATAAACACGCTTGTTTCAGACTCTTGTCACCATCCTTGTATAACACCCGAGCGATTCGATAGTGGAATGTCTAACTTGGTCTCTGCGGGTCTCTGCATCCACATATACTTGTATTTTATATACCTGCTTTGTCAATCTTTCATCTGCCATTCGTTTCACATAACCAAATCAGCCCTGCATGCCCTGTCTAATTTTACAACCAATACTTTCTTTCAATAAAATAATTAAAAATTAAACAAAATAAAAATAAATCCCTGCCAAAAGCACAATCAAAAGACACAATTTCATCCACTTTTCCAGCACTAAATCATTAACTAAATTTTTACGTCCGTTCTGGCTACGTCTCTTTCAAATACCATTACTTTGGACTTCATGGAATTCAAATGTGATCCTCTTTCTTTACAATTACCTTTCATAGCTCAGGTGACACATCAGTATTTGCAGCAGATGGTGTAGGGAGCCCAAAAGTACAGCATCATCTGCATGAACCAAGCAGCTCACCGCTAGGTCACTCATACTCATTCCCCCATACATTAATCCTAAACTTTAAAGGCATTTGTCTTAAAACAAGATAAACAAGCGTGCTGACAACGCTTAGCCATGCTTGACGCCAATATTAACAACAATGAACAAACTAAAGCGATGTGTGGCCGTCCACCCGCAAACATGATTTATAATACAAATATGTAGACTGCTGTGCAAGCACGTAGCTAAGATTCGTCTATCCATAATCTGGCAAAAAATGTTCCGAAGTTCCTTACGTACAACCCTATTATAAACACTTTTCCAGATCAACAAACCACAGAAAACCTTCTGGCCCACAGCCTGATGTTATACAACGATATTGCGAAGCAAAAACACCTGATCCGTACATCCTCTTCCAGACTTGAAACCTCCTTGCAACTATTTTTAACTTTATTTCAACTTTAGATGCTAAACTTACCTTTTCGGGAATATGGATGTGAAGATACTTAATAATTCCATAATTTTGTAGTTTAAAAAAATTTCGTTTAACGACCAATATTAATAACCTGTCTAAGGTTGCCAGGCAACCACTGTTATTTTTACATAAATAAAAACACCTTATCAACAAATATCTAGTGGGCTTATCTGTATCTGCAGATAGGATATTAATGTTGTTGTTAAATATTAGGTACATAATGACAGGAGTTCCTAATAATTTTACCTCCTTACGTAACAAACTGAGAAGCTAAAATTGGCGTACTTATCTCTTAAACCAAGTACTTACACAGATCACATAATGTTAATCATATTAAGATTTACGAATTTGGTAGTCATGGTTAATCTCTTTCAGGATGTTGCGTATCCCCGGGGTTTCGTAGTTAATAAGTGATTAAATAAATATTATTTATCCTGATATAGAAATAAAGTCATGGACCGTGTTAGTATCTTAAAGGAGAAGACGTTTCTACTTACTTTAGGTAAATATTTACTCTTTTGTTCGTGGGTCCCATTTCTGTTGATTTGATTGACACATAAGTTTGAGTGAGCTCCATACGATAGAGCTATCCCGCCAGATGCTCTGCAAATTCCAAATAAGCCTTCGTTGAATCAAACTACTATCACACCGCATTTTTTTATCTATTTAATTTAAGACTATCAGGTGCGAGGACACTACCTATACGTGAGTCATTTTCTAATACTCAATATGAAAAATATTTGCTAAAGAATAAGCACCTTACCTACGTAGGTATATAAAAATAGTAAAATGTTTTTTTGAAAAAAAAACATACTTTAAGGTACACGTGCTTTACAATTACGTAATCTACATAATATTAAGATCTCTTGACTACGAGATAATACGTTAGAGGCTACCAAATATGCAATTTGCATGAAAGTTGTACAGAATAAAATGATCGGCACCCATTGTATAGTACGTAGGTAGGAATCAGAATCAGAAAAAACCTTATTTACACGGACCATACACGGTACTTGTGGACGTAGGTTAAGTACCTACACATCACTTGCCCTACCACAAGTAGGTACCACTTGTATGTACGTAGGTTTAAGCTTACCATACACACCGCCTGATGAAAATCTAAGGTAGAGCAAAAGAGGCAAACGCACACTTTCATACATACGCCGACCTACCCCGGCAGAAAGTATCGAGTGCCAAACTTCACAATTCTGACAAACCCTTCTGGCTTCCATCACATTCATTACATTTTTTAACCACCCTCGTATAATATCCGAGCGATCTGATGGTGGAATGGCAACCTTGGCGTCCCCAGATACCTACATCCATGCACATTCGCATTGTATATCTGCTTGTCAATCTTTGATCAGCCTTTCTTTCCATATGACCGAACTAGCGGAGCATGCCCTTTCTCATTTTAACACCAACACTTTATTTCAATCCCACTCTTTCTCGGATCTCACTGTTACGAATGCAAGCAGCGAGCGCTACACCACAGATTTTTCGTATCGCTCTCATTTCGACAGCATTTATCTCACTCCTATGCTTTTTCAACATACCTAACTTTCATACAACAATGTTGGGATAAGCACAGAATCATGCAAAGCGAGTTTAGAATGTTGACTCAAAACCTCACTTTGAAATAGCATATCGAGCGCTCCATTCACACTACCTGCTCACACTCTCCTTTCAACACCAGCGGTGTACCTTCCATCCCTGCTAAAAGCACGACTAAAACATACAAGTTCATTCACTTGCTCCAACACTACATTATCAACTAAAATTCTTACATCCGTTCTGGCTTCATCTCTTTCAAACATCCTGACTGTGGTTTTTATCGTATTCAAATCTAAGCCTCTTTCTTTACAATAGTCTTCCATAATAGGGTTTGAAGCTCAGATGGTGTAGAGATCAAAAGTACTGCATCATCTGCATAAAGTAAGCAGTTGACCACTTGGTCGCCTATATGCATTCCCACATCCAATGATTTTTTTATGATATTGGAAGGCAAACAAGCAGACGGATTTCCTGATGGTAAGAAATTTACGCCGCCTAGAGACACCAATGGTGGTAATGGTGCGTCGCCAACCTGATGCCGGGATGTTATGCCCCGAGCAAAAGTAAGTTTTTCGGGTACCTTACCCTCCAAACTGGAACAGGTCATGACGCTATGACGGCAGGAATAGGTAAGTCGGTGTTACCAATCCAGGTGAGTCGCTGCGAATCTCTACCAGATGTCACGGTGTTACTGCCTGTCTTCCAACATTTGTCACAAAAAACCCAGAAAGAGTCCCGGATGGCAAAACCACCAATCGCCCATTCAACTTCTTCTATCATGTTGCTATCACATGCCTCCGCTATTTCTGATTCATTTGAGTACTTACCCAGTAACAACATTTAATTTTTGTATATGTCACGGCCCCCATTTTGCTGAATAATTACTCAGCTACTTTGGTACCACCAAGATAACATGGGTCAGGTTGTACAAAGTTCGACTATACAGCAAGTAATTACTAATTAAAAGTTGTAATTACCTCGATATTTCCTCCATTATTACGCAGTGATCTGAATATTTACCACCCGTGCCTCCATAATCAGGGCTAGCAGTTATACCTATGGAAAAAGAATTTGCTGAGATTAGACTCGTGTAAGGCATGTGTACGCAACGTGGGTAAGGGTGTGCAAACTAAACATCTCGAATACGGTTACCGAAATAAACCGAAATTATTGACGAATAGCTCGAAAATTGCTACTAATTGTCAGCAGAAAATACTGGGAAAATATTGCCAAAAGAGCGTCATAATTTAAAAGCTGCGTCATAAGTTGGATTAAAGGAAAACACTGTAAGAAAGCAATTAAAAATGGGAATCACAGCGTGCAGTTTGGGACGAAGTTCTACAACATTCACAAAAGAACAGGAGGACGAAATAATTTAGGCGATGGAGACGAGAAAGACGTGTTTCCGTGAAAATAACACTTACTTAATTAAGCACCAGAAAGAAGCATTAGAATTGTGTCAGATTCCGGGTTAATAACTAGAGATGTTTTGTAGAACATCAGCGCCATTTCAAAGATAAACAAATAAAAACTTAACATAACTTAACTGCCTCTTTGGTTTTAGATAACTTTATCACCCGTACTTCGTAAATTTCTATCGTGATGTTAGCATCTGTATGACCAAATACTCCATTGAAAAACAACTGTAATTTTGTAAGTACAATTTTTTCCGTAAGTAGTTTTAGTACTTTGTGTGTTGTTGGTGCTAATAGAACAGTTTAGTGGTGTGTGTTGTGTGGAGCTGGATATATTTGGGAGTTTTAGCTTCCGGTGAGTCCAATTCATTAATAGCGCACTATTTTTCCTGTTTTGTCGCGCCATATTACGTGTACATTTTTTGGCGGGAAATTTCAATTTAAATTGTTTTATTTTATTTACGAGTAAAACAAAATTTATCAATTAATCAGAATTTGATATGACTTCTTCCCGACATTTCAGACTCCGAATCAATACTGTCGCTGCTGGAACCAATGTTTAAAATGAATCTATCCGAATGGTTATCAAACACAGGCTCAAATTTCCGGTACACATCCTCTGACTTGATAGCATGATCACATACTTTCTTCCATTCGTCGGGTTCTATCATGTTGACATTTTCTAATATAATTTCTTTTACCGAGGTCACACTCATGGCAACATTTTCTTTCGCTACGTGCCCCTTTATTTGAGACCAAATATTCTCGAAGGGGTTAAAATCAGGATGATGTTGTAGTAATCCTAAAACTGAATGTCCATGCTCTTGTAAAATTTTGTCAATGGTGACGGCCAAACTTTCTTTATGAGTCAATATAGTTTTAAATAACTCAGGCTTTGTTAATGTAGGGTCAAAAGGAATATGGTTCCGCTCCAACCAAGCTATCATATCAGGTCGCCGTGTATTAGAAGTAGGCGACTTAACCAATAACTGGTTACGGTATGGTGCATTGTCGATTATTAGTACATTGTTTGGAAGTAAATTGGGAATCAGTTGATTGCGGAGCCAAGTTTGATATGTATCTTCGTTTACTGCTTGATGATAATCTCCATCAGAATCCAAACATTTACCTAGTAGCACCAGGTACAAAAACTTTCTCATCACCTGCATGTATAATGTATAATGCGTTTACCTTTGAAAATCGGTTGTTTAACCCCATTTTTAATTTTATCAAGCCAAGACTTGCCTTTTGTGTGAGAAGTATGAACATATGATTCATCCATGTATACAATATTTTGTCCGGCAGCTCTTAAGGATGTATTTTGTTTATGTATTCAATTCTTTTTAAGCGTACAGCAGACTTTCTTTGCAAGGAGACTTCTGTTATTTTCTGTCTTCATAAATCTGAACCCCATATCTTTAAGAATTTTTCCTAATGTATCTGCACATCCTTGGAAACCAATAGCGTCCATTAGTTTAATTTTTAAAGACCTTACATTAGGAACTTCCTTAAATCCAGTTTCTACCTGAAATTCTTCTTTGGCCTTCCTTTCTTAGGTCTGTTAAATGCAGACCTATCATTATTTTCTTTGTCCCTTATTATTTTTTGCAGAAATAGTCTGGATGTGCCAGCGACTTTGACCACGCGGTCTTGAACTTTAATAAAATATCCATTTTCAGACTCTTTAAAAACAATAGCTTCTGTCAAAAAGGTACACGTTGTAGGTACATTATTTCACGGGACACCGCTTGAAGGTTTTCCTTTTTAAATTGGTATTCATTTACAATACCTTGAAAACGATGTAGGAATAAATTAAGTACCCTCAATTCAAACAAGGAAATTTGGCGTATTACAGCTCTATACAATTCTTAATACTGAAATATTGCGTGCTGTCACTTCCATCACAGTCGAGATATTGACGAGTTTTGGCGGCTAAAACGACGATCACACATTGGCTTTTTGATCGGTTCAATCCATAAACACGAAGTTGAGTTTTTGAAATGATTATTAACTTGACTATCGCATTTACGTTTAATGACTAGTTATTGTCAGCGCCTCTAGCGGATAGTGGAAACAAATAAATGTCCATACATTAGAATCGCTTCTGTAAGGTGAATGTGAATAGTTTTTATTCTATTATTTCACATTCGATATTTCTCTTTCCCGGCGTTCATTTTTTGCTCATGTCTTTAGTTTCTTTAAATATAGTCATAAAAGTCACATGAGGATCTCGGATAAAGTGGTAGCTTTCTTACCTAAGCTTATTTATATTCTAGCCGACGACCCAGCAAACTTCGTATCGCTTGACATTAACAGCTACTACATAATATTTGATGTTAGATCTGTCTGTCGGATCCAATGTCAAACATTCCTAAATTAACGACTATTTACAAACTCTTGTTAAAGAGTATTTATATTCTTTGCTTACAAATAAGAAATTAAATATAAAAAACATTTTTTGAGTGGATCAACTTATGAATCTAACCCATTCTCGAATGCCCTTGAAAAAACACAAAAAACTTTATCAAAGCCGCTACAGTCGTCTAGGAGAAGTTTAGTGGCATACACACGCACACAAAAAATATATATGTATACATATAATGATAAAGATGTACCAGTCTACTATATACTTATAATAAAAAATACCTAAAAGTCCAAGATTTCCAAGTTTTTTCCAAAATTCCCGCAGCTCTTTAAAATTATTTTCTTTGTCGATTTGTGCCGCCTTAGGCGCTAATTCTTTTTGGGAGAAATCAAAAACCGTCTGTCGTAGCTGCAAAAGTAAAAATTGACTTGGTTGTTTACTTATTGTTGATGAGAGATTTAGGTGGAATGACTGAACACCCTTTGAAGGAAATTTTTGGGAACACTACATACACATGCAACAACAACAAACTATTTTTAACCGACGACGAAGATATGTTTTTATCGGTGACCGATTCTTGTACATTGCAGTTTTTTTATCACGCCTCTGACTAAAGTCAGAGCCCTATTTTCAATTTCTATTAAATACTACCAATTCGAGTTATTTTCGTCTTTCTGCAGGTATTTTCTTCTTCCAGTTGGGATTTCATCTTTTTCCAATTTATTTTAATTTCTATTTAACCTCATTTTTAAATTCAAGCTGTTAAAAATGTAGGCATGCAACTATAAAATTTACAAAAACGAAAAGGGATTTTAAAAATATAGTAAATTTGTACTTGGTCTCGCATCTGTAATCTGGCGGTCCAGGTTTTGGACTTGACGAATGAATGGAATGAATGAATGAATGAATGGATGAAGTCCCAGTTTCGATTCCCGGGTTGGACAACAAAAAGTAAATGTGTTTTTTTTTTCCAGTTTTCGAATAAAAAAAATGTTCGCGATTGGATGTGTGTCCGGTTGGCGATAGGCTTGCCACCTATCTCATTGTGGGACTTAGTGTCTTCGGTTAGTCGTGGGTGCACAACGAGGGCAACACAACCTCGTCCGGAATATAGGCGTGAAGATATTTTGTATTTGGTGTTAATAGCTATTAATGAGTTTTGATTATTTTGTGCAGTAGTGTTCAATCATTCATTCATATTCTGTTAAATCGAACTCAAACCTACGAAAATAATAAGTATATGTCCACTACCAACTGTTTCTGTCACTGTCCTAGGTCATACGGGTAAGTCTTCTTACTCTTGAATCTGTTCAAGTACCTATTATCAAAACCCGCCATTTTCCGTGAGTATCTGTGATACTTTATTAGTTTATAGGCTGATATTGGTCTTTGAAGAACAGTTTTTGTATTTTTTTTTATAATATTGAAAGGCAAACGAGCAGACGGATTTCCTGAAAGTAAGAAATTCCCGCTGCCTATAGACACCAAATGTAGTAGATACTACATTTGGTGTGTTGCTAACCTAAGGCCGGGATGTAAATGAGCAAAAGTAAGTTGACCAGCAACCTTATCCTCTGAACCGGTACACGTCAACAGCAAGCACTGACGTTAAGGCGGTGGTAACTATCCCGGTGCGGTGAGTTGCCGCGAAACTCTACCTACCACCTCGTCAGATGTCACGCTGTTAGTGACGGTAAGCTTATGGTCGCCTTTTACGAGCTGCTCGGCAGGAAGACAGAATATCGTCTATAATCTGCAAAATTATTTTCATTCGTCTAGAGTTGGAATTACAATCAGAAGGTACCTAGGTGCCTTTTTACACTCTACTCTTCTGCCATACACGATCGGTCAGCGATGAAGGGGGAGTGGGAAGAAAAAAGAAAAGAAAATATATTTATTTGCGGAATATGCGTGTTGAAGTTGTCACAAAATTATTTAAGCTTTCCGACATATTCTACCACCTTGTGGTGTGCAAATATTTAAATATTTTTGTAAGTGATTATTTAATTATGTACACAATGTTTTAATATTCATACGACAAATAGTTTTATTCTTATTATAATTTGAATTATAACTTACAAATAATTTAAAATGATAATAAATTTAACCCTGTCTACCGTAAACTACCAGGGGAGGAGGGCGTTAGAACCCTACACTGAAACTATATCCATTTAATATCGGCGCATATTGACGTAGGAACCCAGTCAGACGAATTGGAATAACACCGTTTTGGATGTTAGTAGGTACAGATCACAGCTAGGTATCTACACGTACCATCGCTTACCTAAACTCTGAAGAAGGTCATGGTAACTGATAACTAAAGTGAAAACGATTAAGACGAGAAGTAAACATTTTCCATACCAAAAAGTGAACTCGACTAAATGTTTACTTTGAACGTTCCGACACAGTGGCGCCTGTCATTTTAAACTACTTAGGTATTCAATGTCATTTTAAAGAAAACATTGAATAGAAACTATCATCGGACAAAGGGCATTATGTTTTAATTATGTTGCTTCAAAAAAATGTTAATGTTTTGTACCTGTTGCTGGTCACTTGTCAAACCAAATATGTTCTCGTCAATCGGGTAATGGGACAAACTTCTTGAACCCGACTTCACATAGCTAATTAATTGGTTTACTTTCCCCAACCTTAAACTCATTTTACTAACGTCGTCACTGCACAACACACAGATAAATACTAAGTAATATCAACTGCAAATTACACTCGGTAAATTATTATCAATAAGGTCGCTTTTTGGGCGTTTGCAATGATAATTGCTATGTACTTGGCTGAGGATTAACAAACATGATAAGATTTCTCATTCAACATCATTTGTTTATGTTTCGTCAAACTTGGTGATTATTCAATACTAGACACATTATGTAATGACTTAAGTATCGTCACGCGCATATTCATAAAGGGGTGGGCAGAAATACATTCCGTATTTCAATAATCCGAGTAAGAGAAGCAAAGAGAAGTGTCAGGTTTAAATGCATCTCTTTAAGCGTATCATGGGTAGCGTATCTATGCAATATGGTATCTATTTTTATTCGGGGAAATTCTGAAAAATTAACTAGAATCCTAAGAGCTAAAAAGAAGTAAGTAGGTATATACGAGCCATAGGTCGGTATGTAGTGTTTTATACATATGTCTATAGCCGCACTTCAATTTACCGAAAATATGGTAAAACTTTCCGGAGGTTGATTAAAAATTATAACATTCATAATTACATTTTAAATTATTTGATGTTTATCCGAGTTCATCATATACTGGACTGTCATTGATAGATGCGTGTTTATATCCCTTTCTTACACATGTGATTTTCAAGCTATCATTTTCGTTTGCATACAGCTAGTGATGGACTAATGTGCAAATCTATTTTATCGACATTTTTTATTTATTTACCCTCAATAGGATACCGGTCTTGTACCAGTACTGTATGTAGGTAATTATGTATTTTTTCGATAAATTTAAACACTGACAAAAACAATAAAATCTTGTTACTCTACGTACTTTTGAGTTGGCTACTGGCTACTCTTTTTTATGTGAGAAGTCAGCGAACAAGCACACGGCTCTCTTAATGGTAACAGATAATAATGGCCTATATATACATACTGCACAAAAGACGACTTCTCAATTAGAAGAGCATCAATTGGAATGTAAAAAGCATCCACCTGAACCTAACTTCAACAGATTACTATTTTTTCAAATTTGAATAACGTTTAGCAAAAGAAAAAAAAATAATTTCGAGGGGGTAGTCCAAACCACGTTCTAAGATTTTATTGATTCCCGTTCAAATGGTTTTTTAGTAGAGGGATCAATGAACTGCCTATGAGATGGCAAATATGCATAGGAAACAATGGTTCATGCTTTGATTAAATAAATATAATATATTAAATATATTCGACTCATGTTCCTACCCTACAAAACGCCAATTTCAGATGTAAGGACCTAATATATTCAAGTATGGATATTACTCTCAACCGCAAAAATGTGTTACCTTGAGACGTTGAGTTGCATAACTGCGATGTGACGTGCAATAATGAAATGCGATATAATGTCGCACTTTATATAATAAAAATAAGCATATCGATAAAATATATTTTTCATATTAATCTCGTCCCTAATCTTCCTTTTTTTTATAAATATGACGTGTTGTCATTGCAAGGGCCATTAAAAAAGCAGTTCCTCACTTCCCCGCATCTCAGCTATTTGCCAGAATTGTTTTAAAGCTAAATTATAAAGAATAGGCGTCTATTGGAATGTGTGGTCGATCGTCGTATCACACTCCGGCCCCAGTAGCAATTCCAAAATCGCCGACTCTTCTATTTCTATAACTATAAACTGCCTACCTCTTCAGGGATATGGGCGGGAAGATACTTCAATTGTAATATAAGCTTTGAATCTACTTTGCACCGGCAGCCAGTACCCAACCTCGACCGATCTCCGTTAAGCAGCGGACCTGGTTTTCGGTGAACTCGAGCGAGGATACGGCTGCGTCAATATTTAATACCTGCCGTTGATAATTATACCGAAGTCGTTAGATCTAAATAGGTGCAATAAAAAGGTGTATAGAACAAAAATAAACATGATCAGCTCTCAAAGTTAGTTTTTAAGAGTGTCGACGGTCGGCGGAGACGCTCTAACAGCCTGCCCAGTGCCCACTGTCCAGTGCGGCCGACACAAATGTATGGCAATTGGCAATGTTGTTAGCATGGCACGCGCCGCGGCGGCCGGCGAAATGTATCGAGCGACGAGCGGCCGCGAATAGTATATCGACTAAATGAGTTTAATTGTTTTGAAAAATGAAAATGAACACCGAGATTTTTGTTGCTGTAAATAATGTCAAAAACAATTTTTACATTTGAAATTCTATTTGCATAGACTTTATTCTCCAATTCAGGTTGAATATCAATAAGAATGTAATTGAAGGTTTCATTAGTCATTCTCGTAAATTTAAAAAGTTGTTCTGGATTTATTCTGGTTTCTGTATTTCTCATATTGCTTGTAGAATTCTCCTTTGAAGAATAGACCGTCTGCCTTCTTGCCAGGTAGCTCGTAAAAGGCGAGCATAGGCTTGCCGTCACTAACACCGTGACATCTGACTAGGTGATAGAATTTTGCAGCGACTCGCCCGGATCGGTATCACCGCCTTACCTATTCCTACCGCTATAATATCAGTGCTTGCCGTTGACATGTTCCGGTACGGAGGATAAGGTAGTCAGTAAACTTGGTTTTGCCCGAGGCCTAACATCTGGCCTCAGGTTGGACTCCCCCCGGGGGCGGGGGCGGTCGTCAGTTTCATTGCCAAACTACTGTTCAAAGTTGGTTAAAGGTGTACTTCACATAAATAAAACAACATTATAATAACATCTAATTTATATATTTCATATAATCTGATATAAGCAGTGAGCACCTTTCGATTTACTTTAAACATTGTAATATTAGATTTCCCAAAGCGATAAAAATCAATAGATATATTTACATTTTTTAAATAATAAAAATAATTTAATATAAATTTTCATACACAAACGTATGTAGTAGACAAGATTAATATTCCATATATTATACCGCCCTGTGTGTACAACATATACGAATGTAACTAAAATAGGGCCCGTAGACACGCTCTCCGAACGCCTTAATAGGTAGTCTCGACAGAAAACTATCACTGGACAACGTTGAGTTTAAGTTTGCCTGCCGTTTGGTATCTACACGTAGCCGTAACACTTCCACTCGAAACGACCAATAAAAGTTATCATTTGATTGAAAACTAGGAAATGACAACGTCTCCCCTTAGACTTTATTTAAGTTTAGGTGTCACTATAAAACATAACCTTATTTTATTATACATTCAAACTTAAAAAGATGTTATCTATCTCTCTTTCTCTTAAATTAAATGAAGGGGTTGTTGCTACCGTTTTTTATATAAATTCTGCAGAACGACGCTCAAGCTCAAAGCTATAATAAAGAGCCGATATAAATTTAAGTAAAGCAAGCATATTTATTAAAATCCTTTGAACTGTGATACGAATTCAAAATGACTTAATTAATAGGATTTTTTTTATTTGGAAATCACTCTCTTAATTGATCGAAATGTAATATTTTCAATATATTTTTAAAGATACTTGCATGATATATATATTTGTTTATTTGTGCAATATTATAACTAAACAATACCCTACGTACGTGAGCACACAACGTCGGACGTTTGGACATCCGACAGCGGTTTGGTTTCTAGCAAAGGGTTTATTTCCAGCTCATGCTGTATTTAAATACTTTGTGAAATTAACATTTTATCTCCATTTATTTGTATTAAAAATAGCATAAGTAGGTTTGTCCGTAACATATTTCTATAACAGAAACACTTACGTATACCGTCTATAACATACATTTGTTCTCTTGTCCAGCAAATGTTTCTTACTATTGGCGCAGGCTATTGTTACATATTACAACTCATTCTCATATTAAAATGTATAAAAACATAAAAGAAAAAGAAGTATCTTCACGCCCATATCTCCGAAGAGGTAGGTAGAGGCACAACCAGGGCACCCACGACTAGCCGAAGACACTAAGTCCCACAATGTGATAGGTGGCAAGCCTATCGCCAATCAGGCACATATCCAATCCCATGCAACGATTTTTTTATTAGAAAATTGGAAAAACCAAATTTCCTTTTTGTGGCCCGACCCGGGAATCAAACCCGGGACCTCAAGCAGTTAAGTCCAACATCTGGACTACTAGACTGTGGTGGGCGATACAAAAGAACTACGGTCAATATATGATAATAAAACACTCCATTTAAAAAATTTTGATTATGCTGTTTTTGAGGAAAACTTAGGATAATTAAAAAAATACTTATACCATTTTTATTTGCATAAAATACACATATCCCGATATCCTCGATATAATAAAATAAAAGTTAACAACTAATTAATAATACCTTAAACCCTTAAAAACAATCAAATCGTATTTTTAGGAAAATAATTTATTAAAATCAATGTATTATTTTTTAATAAATAATAAAGCCTCTCTTAAATAACGTTGATAAATAATATGATTATATGTTATTTTATAACTAAACGATATTTGTTTTTGCAATGCACGTCTATCTTTATTTATTTATACAATTAAATAATTATTGTAGAGTAATATTTATAATGAAATTTCATAACAAATAACATTTGTAAAAATAAAGACAAATAATATGTCGCATTCAATACAAAGACATTTGGCATTATGACTTTTTAAATTAAAAAAATAAAAACGCGTGTTTCAGTTTTTTTTTTTCGATAAATTAGAAAATGTTAAGTAATTAGAAAAATCAATTAACTGGAATGTTTACAGAAAATAAAAGGAATGTAAAAGTTAAAAGGACCCTTTATATACTGAATGCTTATGATCATAAAAATAACAATGTATGTACTTAACTGACTTGAAATATTTAAGTAATGTTACAACTTCTACCTAACTATCTTTTTTACAAAATATAATGCCGAAATATAGCCAAATATGTCATCATATTTATAAAATCATGTTATTTTTTTAAAATTTATATTAATTTTTGTCATTTTCCTTCTACTATTAATTTTATTTAAACAAAATGAACACAATTTAGAATATAATTTTAATATCTTCAATAATCACATTTTACATGTGGCAGGATATTTCCGTATATTTAATTTTTGACATAACTTCTTAACACACGTTTTCTGCAAATAAACAAGTTTCATTTAATTTTACAACAAAAGAAGTGAAATGTTTGCTTGTTTTGCTAGAGTAGCTAGAGTATTTATTTCACTTAAAATGGATTGCCCACTTGGTCGACGTGTGTATATCTATATCCAATACCAGTTTTTAATATAAACAACAGTTAAATAATAACTCTTGTATGTATTTTGAAATATATTTTAGAGTAAAATGGAAATAAATAATATCACTAGGTGGTAGAGTTTCGCAGCGACTCGCCCGGATTGGTACCACCGCCTTACCTATTCCTGCCACCATAACGTCATGACGTGTTCCAGTTTGGAGGGTAAGGTAGCCAGTAAACTTACTTTTGCTCGATTCCTAACATCCCGGCCTCTGGTTGGCAACGCACCATTACCACCTTTGGTGTCTCAAGGCGGCGGGAATTTCTTACCATCAGGAAATCCGTCTGCTTGTTTGCCTTACAATGTCATAAAAAAAAAGATTAAATCTCACATTACTAGTGGTGTCTCTTTTGTTAAAACATAATATGTGTAATAAATAGTTGATTGAGGATCACATTTTGTTTTAAATCAAGGTCTGTTGCGTAATTATAAATACCTTATTGATATTTATTCAGTTTATATCCATTTTAGCCTTCAACGATTGGTAGTATTCCGATAAAACTTTCCAAGCACTTGGAGCCATGAAGCCTTTGGGTGGTTCTTTTCCTGTTCTTGCGAATTCTGTAACGTAAACATCAAACAATTTATAATTGCTCTAAAAAGTCATTTTATTGTATAGGACGGCAAATAGACGGATTTCCTTACACACCGATTATTTTATATGTAAAATATATTACAGTATCTTGAGAGTTCTTATATCTGTTTTTGTCTGTTAATTTCGGCAAAACGTAATCTCAGGTCGGTTTTTGAAAAAAAAAATTTTTAGAGGTAAACAACAGTAAAATGTTGACAGGAAAGGATTGTCATAAAGGAACATTTTCCCTCAATCTGGAATAATTCTACATATTAACTAAATTAAATGTATTATAATAAATACTATAAAATTGTACAACAAATTAAAAAAACTTGTAATTTACTAAATTATTTTACAAACATCCAATGGTGTCAAAATTTAAACAAATGAAGTAGGTATCACTTATGTCAGCAAAATTCATTTAAAAGTCAAAATTGTTTCAAAACTGGACCAATAAATTATGTAAATACAAAAATTTATGTCAAGGTAAAATTATATCAGTAAGTATTAAAATATACAAATAATCCTCTCAACTTTAAAATGTAATAAATGCCTACAATTAGATCAGAAAAAACAAATAAGTTCTTTCAAATCGGACGAAAATTTTCAAAAAATATTGAGGGGTGGGTAACCATTTAAATTTAATTTATTATTAATGAAATTGGGTCTACTTTTTAGCTTATTAATTTCTAACACTTCCAAGGCAATATTTTTTCTGATTTTGCTACAAAGGTGTGGTGTTTCCAATAGCTTGGAATATAATTTGTGAACCTCTTTACCCAAATGACTAGCTAAAGCAGAATCCACCCTTTCGAGCGCCAGTTTTTATCTTACTTTTATCGAAAACAACCTCCCCGTTTGTCCGATATACAACCAGGCACAGTCTTAACAGTGTAAGCTTCTATACCGAATGGCTTGCGCTCCATACAGGCTGTGAGCCGAATACATTGCGTGTGCTTTACAACTAACACATTATAATTAAACTTACATTTTTATAATTTTCTTACACTAATGTCATAAATGAAAACGATTAATATTCACGCCATCTAATTCAGACAGGTGTCGTGTGGCGGCGCGCCGTTACCGTTACCTTTGTTTGTGTACATCTCATTTGTACGGAAAATATTATTGACTAGTGAGCGAGCGGACGCACTCACGTCGAATTTCTGAATGTGTGTCACAAAAAGGCAGTGCAAATTGTAGTAAATATTGTTCAAATTGAAATACAATATTTTTTTTTAGTATCAGCGGCAAAAAAGATTAAACGATAATGTTTTCTTTTGGATGTTGACAATTTCTTATGTCTTATTCACCACAAATCTTTTTCCTCAGTAAAGTGTCCAAGATAAGCTATAGTAATAGTCATATTTAGTTTCCTTCGGAATTGATTACAGAAATCGGGACTTAATGAATTGGCAATATCTACTGCCATCAGATTTCAGAGTCGAAATAATTATTGTTTGTACTTTACTTCTGTGCTTTGTTTATACTTTGTGTAGCTCTTTTTTTATTATAGGAAGGCAAACAAGCAGACGGATTTCCTGATGGTAAGAAATTTACGCCGCCTAGAGACACCAAAGGTGGTAATGGTGCGTTGCCAATCAGAGGTCAGGATGTTAGGCCTCGAGCAAAAGTAAGTTTACCGGCTACCTTACCCTCCGAACCGGAACACGTCATGACGTTATGGCGGGAGGAATAGGTAAGGCGGTGGTACCAATCCAGGCGAGTCGCTGCGAAACTCTACCACCTAGTCAAATGTCACGGTGTTAGTGATGATAAGCCAATGCTCGCCTTTTACGTGCTGCCTGGCAAGAAAGACAGATGGTCTATTCTGCAAAGGAGCCCGGACCAAGACGGGGAAAATCAGTTTCAATGTAATTGATTTGTTTTGTAAATATTTAATTTAGTTACTATAGAAAGTGAACTGGAAGACCAGTTTTACTTAAATGTGCTCAGTTAAACTTGTGCTCGTTTTTGGTGTTCTTTTAATGGTCAATCACAAACTTAGATTACTCGCGACGGTCATACCAAAACTTTTCATAATTATTAGTATTACTATTATCAATGCATGGGAAGCAAATGACATTTCGTGGTAATGGTACGACGCATAATTAAACTAGAACTGATAAGTTTTTTTTGCTAGAAATTCTATAAGAATTTACGCCCTTGTTTATACCCCATTCCTAGTCATTTTTGATACTTTTTGCTTATTCATAAATATTAAAAAGTTTCAAAGATTTTTTAGAATAACACACCGGTGTACAAACCCTTTATGAGTCTTCCGGATTTATAAGATCCACTAGACGTCATATTCACGTTCCAAAAAATGAAAAGAAACTAAGGAAAAAAATATTGAGTGACATTATACGACATATTATATCGTAATGGGATGGAAAGATTTTTCCACAATAAAAGGTTTCCTAAATGTTGACTCGGACTAACAAGTTGCTGCTACACAACATATGATAGAAATCCGTTCAGTTTTTGCAGGAAAATAGACAAAACGACTAACCCCCAATTAGGGTTCTGTATCATTTTAACAAAACATAGCAATCATAGCTTTTAACAAATATTTCATGTACAGACTTATTTTTATCAGTGTTTTATAATATGTGTGTATTATATATGTCGACGCGAAGCCTACAAAATAAA
>NJDD01003733.1:65149-84819 GCA_002245505.1 Calephelis nemesis | reverse complement strand
CCTGCCGTACCGACATCCTTTCATTAAAATATTCATTTTTCTTTAAATAACAAAAAACAAAAGTTATTTACATCTCTGGAAGGTCAAAGTTACAATTTAGCCGTAATGAATATGTCCATATTTTGTGACCCGTTTCGTAACTTTTTAACCACCTACAGTATTCGCTAAAACGTACATACACACATATACCTATTTCATCACGCAAAGAGGAGGAGGAGGTAAGGTATTAAAATATATTTCACCGAGAAGCAGAAACTCCGCTTCAAATGCTATAATAATGTCAATACCTTACTCTTAATATACAAAAATATTTAAAAAGTGTATTATTGTTTCAAAACCCTGTATAAGCAAGAAAATAATTTAAAAAGTGAAAATAAAGAGTAGTAGTAGGGTTACATAGAATATTATGAAAAATTAAACAGGTGCTAAATTAAAACCGGAAACATTAATATAGTAAATGATAACGGTACTGAAATCACAATTTCTAGAAAAAAAGCAAATACCTGTTTAATACATTCTTTAAGTCACTAATCAATAAAAAGTTAACAAAAAAAAACAAAAAAAAAATAAAAATAAACAATAGCAACATTGAATCGTGTCCTAGCAGCAGCATATTTTTACCAGTATCGAAATAAATCAAATTATTAAGTCTTAAGAAAATGACGTCAGTTGGTCATGACTCAACAACGACCCAAATAATTATATGTTCGTATATTTTGCACTGGCAGATGTCAGATGTCTAATCTGTGTAAACTGTATCTGTCATTATGCTGTTCACAGCTCTGTTAATGGCAGAACTTCTAAAATAAAACTAATTTAATCTCTAATCATATCGGCATATAATTATACAATTAATCTGCTTCGGGCAAACATTACGGTTATTCGGACGATACAACAATTGTGAATTTGGAAATTAAATGTAGTGTGTGTCACGTGTCGGGTGTGTGGATCAAGTGTCGACAAGCAAGGACCTTCGGAGCAGATTGCCACCGTGGCAGAGAAATAATCCACAGTTATTAATTCCCATATCCCACCACCTTAATCTCTTCGTATAAAGCTTCCACTGCGCGAAGGAACAGGGACATTGTAAAGTCAGTGACAACCTTTTATCAGACTAGGTTCGGTCCTAGTCACCATTGTAACCATCATTATTCACATCAGTTGGATTCGGCTCCATCATTAAGTTTGGTGCTAATATAATATCACCAACATAGTCCTGGTTAATTAATCTTTTACCTAAGGAATGTTCTCCGATGGACGAAAGAAATCGGTAGTAACACCACTTTCCAACAGCGGCAAAGAAAAGGAAATGGGCAACTACAAACCCATCACACCGATACAAGTTATAGCAAAATATTAAGATATAACAACATTAAATAACAGGCTTACAATAGATAAATTTGGCTTTCAAAAAATAAATCTACTAGACTAGCTAAATTTTCATTATTCAAGTCCGTATCCGAATATATAGATAGAAAAAAAGTATAGGGATAATATATTTTAATAAGCCAAAGCATTTGATTACGACGACCGTGTAGATTTGTTAACCGAACTGTATCAGAGATGTGGCAAACAATTCACCCAAGGTATTTGTCTGACCGTAAACAATGGGTTAGCCTGAGAGCTTCGTACTTATACTTCAGATAGTCTTTATAATAGATTTGGAGTCAATCATGGAAGCATTATAATACAAATTTCTCATTTTTGTTAAATGTTAATGACCTTTGTAAAATACTGGAATACCATTATAACATGTTTGTAGACGATATTTCTATTCTATTGTAATACTAGACAGATCAAATGCAACAATCCAGTCAAGGCTATAAATAATACAATTGCAGAGGTATTCAAATGGTAAGAGAAAAATAATTTATTTGCAAGTGTAAACAAATCTCGTTTTATGCAATTTCGCTGCTGCTGTACGTCTCGAATTATTGGGCTAGAATTATTCAAATTGTGTAGCTCCTCGGCTCACTCTACTAAGTATAACCTGTAGAAAACCGAAAGGCTAGCAACCCTATACCGGTAAGTTGGGAGTCTCCGATGTTTCTGTACGCCAATCTTCTTTGACCGGCAACACTCGCCTGTCAACAGCCTTTAAAAACAGCTGCTCTTAATTCATATAAATTTATGGCATTTAGTGGTTAATTTAGGGATACATCATATTTTATTATATAGATACATTATACATTAGAGATGAGCTGATCCGAGTTGTTTGTTAAAGTTATTAAGTTATTTTTAAAGGTTTGACAACATCAATGAAAAATATAGACGCAATTTTTTTACGATTGAATTTTGTAAACGAATTTTGGAACAATCCTAAAATTAAAAAAATTAAAGAATCCCCGACCAGTGCTATATATTATAATGTTCCTCAGATCCATCGCGACCAGTCAGCTTTCAGACAAAAAATCCCCATCGAAATCGAAAGTTATGATGTCACAAACACACGTACGCACACAGAGACAGACACACGTCAAACGTATAACACTGTTCGTCGACTGTCGGAGGTTGAAGAATGGCATACCTCAGTGGGTCCCGCGTACATCATGGGCGAGGGGAATATCGCCAGCACGGTCGAGTGCGGGTCCAACACGCCCTCGCTCAGCACCGCCTTGTGTTGGTTCATCCTCACCTCCAGCGGCACGTCGTCGTCCTTAGTTATACCACCTGCCGTCGAAGCAAACTTAACTTTTGTTTCATGCAAACCCAATAAACTAAATATTTTTTGTCTACTTAGTGTTGAGATAATATAATTTAACTGTATAAACCATGCGTATGACGATATAGGTAAATGAGTCAACGATTTGCTTCATGTGTCTCAATACTTACATGTTCATTGGGTTAAATAATTTGTGAATAACATGAATCCACATCTTCGTTCTAAAACCCCGGAGTCGGCGGAGATTTAAGTGCCAAGCACCACGATTATAGCACACCTGCTTAGCTTCCTCCAAATTCATTACTCTTTTTATACAAACAAGCCAGTGTCGGAGACTATCTTATCCCCTTTGTCTAACCCCATACCCCAATTTATGAGTCTGACAAATTATCCCCCAACTAACATTATTGACATAATGTCCATACCACCAAATTTTCAATGCGTAATGTAAGGCAAATTCTACCACATTTTTAGGAATCACTATAGATAAAAGTCACAATGGGGCCCGCACCTTGCAAAGCTTGCCATCAGATTGAGCTCAGCAGTTTACGCTGTTAAGAAAATTAGGCAGTTAACAGATGTCGACACCGCTAGAATTGTTTATTTTAGTTATTTTCACAGCGTCATGTCTTATGGCATTCTTCTCTGTGGAAATTCAGCTGAGGTAAATATAACATAAGAGGGCGGCCAAGAGAAAAGTTTAAAGAAATTAATATTTCAACGGTGACTTCTCAATATATTTTTGAAAACTTATATGACCATAAAAATATAAATTTATTTGAGAAAAATTGCTGTAAACACGAGGAATAAAAACAATCTTGTGCATAAGTCTCGTCTCCACAGAATCAGTTATTCTTTCATGGGCCAATGGTATACGTTTTTACAATAAACGTCCCGAGCATATTAAAGACTTGCCATTTAATAAATTTAAAAAATCTGTTAAATTTAACTTGTACGGTAAGGATTATTATAAGATTTCAGAATATTTAGAACACAGATTATTCTTGGGATTAATTGCTCCTCATACCAATCTCGATAAATTAAATATATACGTTATATACTTTTGTAAATTCTATATATAAGAAAAAAGACAAACCCGCTGAGTTTCTTTTACTGGATCTTCTCAGTGTATGGCCACATTCCGATCCGGTGGTAGTTTTTAGAATTATATAGACGCGTCACAAGAATCTTTGTATAGGTCTACGTGAATAAATACAATTTGAATTTACCGTTATCTTAAAATAAAAATCAATTCCTGGGGCAGTTTTATGCTCTCCAGGTTTTTCCATAGGATGTTATAGAACACCAGTCGTGTTACTCTTGAAGCTCGATGTCATGTGAATTAGAAATCGGAATCGTCGGAAACATCATGTACTGCTGTGTGTTTCGCTCCGTGTAGTGTCTGACGACATGTTTGAGACGAAGTATTGCACTTTCAGTCAATAAATTAGGCCGAAACCCAAACTGATTATCGGAGAATAGCGGAGGTATAAACAGTTATTTAATTGTGTGAATTGCAAGCCATCAATTCCCTTGGCAATGATTGTTGCTAGAGAAATTGGTTTTATCTGATAGATCACAGCCTTTTGTTTTGGACTAACGGAACAACAACCGTCTTTATGACTTCAGAAGGTAAGTTATAGTGGCTTATACAAAGCGTGTAGAACATAGCTAGGACTCGTGATATATGAGAACCCCCGTAAATTAAATGTACGACACGAGGGCTGTCATGACCAGGAGACTTACTTTTTGATATTATAATATATAAACTTATTGCATTTATATCTCTGCCTACATCTTTAGCATTAAACCTGATCTCTTGGGACTTACATCGTCTTTCTGCAGCACTTGTTACACTGATTATGCTAAGTGTAGCTTTTACTAGAAAATAGTTCTCTCGAAGACGAGACCTAAATATTCTGCTTGATTTACGGCCAATGTTAATAATGTTTGTCTAACGATGGATTTCAAGTAATCGAGATAACTGCGTATCCGCACTGCCGGCCTATCCTATACCTAATTGTCATATTTATCCACAGATATGTTATTGGCAAGCGATAATATAAAAATGGATCAAAATATCAATCTTGGACAGCAAGTTTTGGATTAGGATTGATTATTAATATTGGCCGTTGATCATCTCTTTATAAACTTAACCAGATCTTGGCCTATTACATAAAAAAAAGTATCACAAATATCAACATTAAGATAATAACAATAACGTTATTTTTGAAACTATTTTTTTAAAGAGAAAATATTTTATAGGTACAGGCTTACTATATTTTTATGAAAAACAATCTTTTATCTGTAAATATAACTCACTTACCTAGAGGATGCAATAGAAGAACCGGCTTTTTGTATCCTCTTTCAATCAGTTGGCGATGGGTGTCTTGCATCAACAGAGCGTGCCCATTGTGGATAGGGTTGCGTAGCTGTGAACCAAAATAAATCAATAGTTCAGGATAACATACAAAAAAAAATCAAGTTATCTAATTAGTTATTTAATAACATGCTTGTATTATTGGTATTTGTACTCTCACACCAGACGATACTGATTGCATACATACACATAAAGTATCGCAGTAAGTAAGTAAGTATCGTAACGTAAATGTTTGGTACTGTGGAGCTGCGGAGTTACGTGGACCGTGGCCGTTCGGCGTCGGTGATAACTATCGGTCATAACGACGCGTTCAATATGAATTACTAGTTTCTACGGATTTTAATTGAACGCATTTTAAATTTTATCAAAACCAGCCTAGTTGGTAAGCCACGAAAAGACAGACATACTTTCACATTAAAACTATTATACGGCCAAGATGTTGCGGCGACTCGCGTGGTGCGGGCCGTTACACTACGTCACAACATCGGTCAGTTGCGGTGCTAAATAAGGATAGTTTAAACTTTCGCATTTATAAAATACTAGCTGCGCCCCGCGGTTTCACCCGCGTAAGTCCCAATCCCGCGGGAACTCCGGGATAAAAAGTAGCCTATATGTTATTCTGGGTCTTCAGCTATCTACATACCAAATTTCATCGTAATCGGCTTTGTAGTTTTTGCGTGAAAGAGTAACAAACATCCATACATCCATACATACAAACTTTCGCATTTATAATATTAATAGGATGAGGATTATAATGTTTAACCTGTGTATAAAGGATTGACCTGTGGTTTTAAAGATTTGTAGTGAGATGAGTGAGATAGCGCGGTATAGTGAGATGCCACATTTTGAAATCACCACAAAAAAAGAGAGTTATCCTAAATTGTGATAAAGAAAGCACATAATTGGGGGTTTGCAGAAACAATACTTGGTTAGATGTTCCTTGGTTAGAAGTATTTAACATAATATTATAATAAAGGTAAGAATGAGTTAAAAAATGTTGACATTTAAAAATTGTCAAGATGGAGGGGCCAACTATTTTTGTCGATATTTTTAAAACTGTTTGTTTCGTACGCGTCAAATTATTTTTATTAAAGGTGAAATTAAGGTAGAAAAACACGGAAAATGTATTTATATAATAGTACTTGAAAAGCGAAGACCGCGTCGGCCTGGAGTTCCTTGAACTTGCGGCGCAGCTCGTTGGGCGTGAGGCGGTACTGGTCCAGGCCGTCGGCCCACCGCACGCGCTCCAACACCTCCAGCGGCCCGCCCGCCAGCCACTCGCCGCTCTCCTCTATCATCTGCCCACCGATGTATTCATATGTAAACGCATGCGGAAACTCGTCACCAAACAGTTTATAATTAAGAAACGGTCATCCAATACTATAATCTTGTCTCCGCCACGTGTTCTATGACACTGTGTAATAACTTAGTGTTATTTTATTTTTTATAATACACATATACTATTTAAATTATGCGCCTCGGTATTCGTGTTTACGAATTTAACCGATCTAGAAACCAATGTGTGATCATCGTTTAAGCCGCCAAAACTCGTCAGCACGCAATATTTCAGTATTAAGAATTGTATAGAGCTGTAATACGCCAAATTACCTTGTTTTAATATTGATACTTAATTTATTCCTACATAATTTTCAAGGTGTTGTGGAATGAAATAACATACAACGTGTACCTGTACTTATTGACAGAAGCTAATGTTTTTAAATGGTTTGAAAATAGATATTTTAATAAAGTTTAAGACCGGGTGGTCAAAGCCACTGACATGTCCAGGCAATTTCTGTAAAATTTAATAACGGACAAAAAAATAATGGTAGGTCTGCATTTAACACACCTAAGAAAGGAAGGCCAAAGAAAAAATTCAGGTTAAAACTGGAGATTTGATCACAGTGTGATTAAAAACATGATATAGGACTTTCATTTAAGATTTAAGGAATACGTATGGGGTTCAGATATATCAAGTCAAAAAATAACAGAAGTTTCCTTGCAGAAAAATCTGCTGTACGCCTAAAATGAATTGAATAAATTAAAAAAAATACAGGCTTTAAGAGCTGCCGGAAAAAATATTGTATACATGAATGAATCATAGAAAAGAAAAGAAAAGAAAAAATATTTATTTGCGGAATATGGGAGTTACAAAGATGTTACAAAATTATTTAGGTGTTTCTACATATTCTACCAACTTTTGATGTGCAAATATTTTAATAGTTAGATATTTATCAATTAGTTAATTTAATTATTTACCTACTATTTACACACTGTTTATTGTATTGATTAGGTACATGATTATTTATTAATACAAACAATATTTAGAATATAAATTAATTATATCTATATCCCTGTCTACTGTCATATGTTCATACTTCTTACACAAAAGGCAAGTCTTAGCTTGATAAGAAAAAAGGGGTTAAGCAACCGATTTCCAAAGGTAAACGCATTATACATGCAGGTAATGAGAAAGTTTTTGTACCTGGTGCATTACTACTAGGTAAATGTTTGAATTCTGATGGAGATAACCATCAAGCAGTAAACGAAGATACATATTATCAAACTTGGCTCCGCAATCAACTGATTCCCAATTTACTTCCAAACAGTGTGCTAATAATCGACAATGCACCATACCGTAACAAGTTATATAGTTAAGTCGTCTAATTCCAATACACGGCGACCTGACATGATAGCTTGGTAAGAGCGGAACTATATTCCTTTTGACCCTACATTAACAAAGCCTGAGTTGTATATAATTATCCCACCAAAAACATAAATGTAAAAAAGGAGAGCCAAGTTCAATAAAAGAATTATGCTTGGCTGTGAACTCCGCCGCAAAAAGAATGGAAATCTTAATGGGTGCCAAGTTCTATGCAAAATCCAAATACTTATTTATAGGAACAAAATAACATTATGATCAAGTATGAAACTCTATTTCTTTGCTTTATTCGATAACTATAACAAATGCTGTTATTTCAAAATAAGGGATCTAATAGTAGGTTAGATTTAACTTGGCCAGTTTTCATTACATCAGTTATTTCATAACAATATTCAACATAATATATTTTACAAAAACTGATAAAAACTGGCCAAGTCAAATTTTTCCTACGTTTACACATAATTACCGAGCTGGATTCCAAATTTCATCCTTCTAGGTCGTCTGGAAGTAGGTTAGGTTTAGCTACTAAAGGTATGTTAGTCAGTCAGTCAGTCAGTAGGTACTAAAATTTACGACTTTTAGACCTTCATATATTTATAACAGTTTGAGCTAGCTCTATGAAATTTGAGATTCTTGATGTCCTTATGGATATGATTACACAGTACATACACGTAGTTTTATGTATTTACGTTAAATAAATTTTGAGTTATAAAAGGGCCAAAAGTGGCACCAAGTGAATCAAATCCGCGATTTTAACAAAGCAATGAAAAATTCAAAACTTGAATGACGCGTTTATTTCAAAATGACGAACCGATGGTTTGCATTCCCGGCGACCGGCGTGTCCCCGTACCAAGACACTCAAACGTGGGGTTTTTGCGCCATTGAGAAAAAAGATGGCCGAAGTTTTTTCATAATTATTGAATTTCGTGTTGATATTGAGCGAAATTAGTCAATTTTGGTGGCATTTTGTACAATTTTGTTTTGTGAAAGCGCACAAATGAAATAATCACTAAGAAATTAGCGTATCGTGTATTTTCTCGTTGCCGCCAAATCTCATAAAAGAGCTTGTGTAATGAGCCACCGTTTTACCCAAGAGCCTGACATGACTTCCTGACGACTTATGACTGATGACTAATTATAATTAATTGAAATTGATATAAAATTCGATGCAAATTTCTACTTGACTAATGGCTAAATACTAACGTGAAGGCCAAAACCTAAAGAAAGAAAGAAAGACACTCAAACGTCAGTCGTTAGATATGTATTTAATAGGTTGTTATTTTCATATAACCCGTCTATATTTTTATTTTGATTGAATATGGTCAGTTCAATGTTGTTTCGAAGTAAAAATAATTACTTGGTAAAAGATGTTTCATAATTTACAGCTTATAATGACGGGTGCTTTAGTTAATCACCATTTATTCTTAATTATTAAGTAGATAAAGTTTCTTTCGATTAAAAAAAAACTTGTTAAAGTACATACATCATCCTCCCTTGCGAGTTAGACAGTGGCTATCGATGAGTTTACATCTGTTAAAAGTACGATAATATCCTATTTCTAATGCGCACTGTTAAGTACTTAGGTATACTCAAAGCACCTGTTTGTAACAATGAGTATATCTACATCATAATAACAATACATATTACATGTATTTTGACTGTACATAATAAAAATGCTATTCCTTACAAATGTACGGCTTCATTGAATGAATTGTTTCAGAGTTGAATGTAATGATACTATTCACACAAGAAAATTCACACCTTTTGTGCATTTCTGTTTATCACTGTCCATATTTTAAGTCATAAATTGTGTACAATAAAGAATTAAATAAATAAATAAATAAAATATGTTCTAAGATTATGTAATTTTATTTTCTTTGAAGTGAATTTTTAGTGTTTTCAATGAATACGATAAATAGTTTTCATGAATATATTAGATTGTTGTTATTTTTCTGGTAAAACGTCGATTTGAGTTTCCGTTTTACTTTACTCTTGAGCCATTGCAATGTAGGCTTTTAGTCACTTCAGCTATGATATAATATGATACAATTCTTTGTATCATATTATATCATAAAAGTTACCGATTTTGTTTGTTTTATAAAAAAATACACTATCTCTACTTTTAGTAGCGAACTTGTTTCTTATATCTCCATTCATTTATAATGTTAGTAATAATTTGAAGTAAATATAGAATACAAAGGAAGGAAACAATAATTTAAATTTATAACTTTGTTATTATATAATTTAAATAAATATGCTATTAACTTAGATAAGTTTCGAATGTGATGATTGTATAGTAATTTTGTTGTTATAATAATTGTCGTTAGTTAATCATTTAATCAATAACTGTTTATGTCAAATGTTTTACCTACACACATATCTACCTAAGATTTTGGTCAGCAAGGTGAGGTAGGTAATTAGAATGCATAAGTTACAAGTTATCATGTAATACACATGTTGATTGTTTTATACAAACTAAAAAAAGGTAGGTACGTAAATCATTTTTGTAGTTAGGTACATACCTAAGTCTGATTTTTATCTTTACCAGACGCTTACATTCACTAGTTTTTTTTATGATCAATCAGTTCAAAGCCCATCATTGGGATAGGACACGCAACAAATGTAACACACGCGCCGTACACCTATAGTATCCACGAGTCACGTGTCGTCGGCCGTCGGCCGTCGCGCGGGTGACGAGTCATTGAACTCGAGCAATTGATGATGAATTTTTAAAATTAGTGTAATTTTTTTTTTAAGTCCGATTTTTTTTATATTTTTTACTGATTTAGTCATATATTCAGAATGTCCAGGTAAAATATCGTGCACTAATTTGAAAAGACCTTATATATTAAGTTCAGTCGATAAACATTGATGACAACAGTGTTGCTGTTAGTCTCAAAAGATTCAAAAATAAAATTACAATAGTGAGTCAAATTTATAATTTGTTTACAGAAAATCGCTTCGTGCGCCGAAAATATCGATATTTTTTTGTTTACATTTATCGATATATTTTTTAAATATTGATACAATTTATATCGATATTTTTTCCCATTTGCCCATTCCTAAATAATAATAATAATAAATATCTCTGGACAAGTTACACAAATCATTTTAAACATTGGTTCCAGCAGCGACAGTAATGATTATGAGTCTGAAATGTCGGGTGTAGGAGTCATCAAATTCTAAATAATTGATAAACTAATACTTTTTTGTTTGTATAAGTGTCCCCTATACATATTTGAAGGAATTATCGTGCGCCGCCATATTATGAATTTTTTAAAATGGCAAATTTCTATAATTTCCATTTTATCTGTACCTGGCCAAGCACTAAGAAAGGCTTCATACAAAAAAATTCAGTCCCCTTTATATTAAGAGATGAATTTTGTTTTATTAAAAAAACTGTTCTACTTACTGGTGTCAGAAACTTATTTCGTTAGTACAGCCGATTTATCTTAATTTGATTTTCTATAATCTGGGGTTTTCATTTTGGTATCAGCTGATGGCAAGCAACACAGCATAGTTTTATTTTTAAATTGGCTGACCTAATTTAAACTTAAGCGAAATTATTAATTATGTCATAACAAATCAACTAAGATATCTTTAAAATGCATTCGATAAATAAAATATTTCCGAAGCTTGACGCATATATAGCCGAAGCGCATAATTTAAATAGTATATAATATAGTGAAGTATACAATATAAATTGTGTACTTCACTATTGAACTCTCAGATTTCGTAATGTTATTGAAAGCAAAAAAAAAAATTAAGGCACGAGCAAATAAATTAATTTTGTTGATTTATGAGATTACTGGCAAGTGGAAATACTAACCTTAATATAGGGGTGTCCAGTGTGATATATACCGAACTGTCGACAGCACCGCTCGTGTTTCCTGTGAGGGAAGAACTCGGGCGCCCGCATTATAGCCACAGCCTTATCATTGTATCGCAACACTACCGCACCACACCCTGCCAGACGTTCTTTGGCTTCCGACGTCACTGGCAACACTATTGGCACGGACTGGTTCACCAGAGATCCATCAGGCAGGGTAAGGCAGTTTGAGTGAAGTGCCTGAAGCAAAAAAGATTCGATTGAGACAAATAATAAAGTAGAAATAAAACGCTTTATCTTCAATAGCCGAAGATAATACTTAGTCCCACAATATGATAGGTGACAAACCCATTGCCATTTGTATACGTGCGGTCTGTGGTTTGACTATACACGGAAGGCTATCAACGCTCTTCGTGTGCAGTATAACAATGGTCTCAGGGTGTTATTGGGTCTACCGCGCTACTGTAGTGCTTCGGGCATGTTTGCGGATGCGCGCATTGACGGTTTTCATACTGTGCTGCGCAAACGCATCGTGTCCCTGCTGAATAGGTTGCGCGGGAGCACCAACAGCATCCTCAAAGTCATTAGTGATAAACCTGATGGATCGATGTTACGGCATTGGGTACATACTCATTTACACGTAGCCGGTGCGTCGAGTCATCAGGGCAAATATTTAAATTAAATGATAGTACGTTTATTTTTTCTAATTACTAATATTTTTCTTTTTGTTTTATTTTATTTATTTTTTCTTTAATTTTGTACGTTACTAACCCTGATATGGACTATGTCTGAAATAAAATTATTGTATTTTTTATTTATTATTTTTTATTGCCAACCGGACACTAATCCAAGCCTGATCAAACGTTTATTAGAAAGCTATACTCATAATAGCTGACCTAACACAGATTATCCTGTTTTAATTATTATAAATGTCAATAAACTAATAGTTACACATGCTAAAAATATAATTCTGTACATTTATTTTTTCCCGTGTTGGTCCGGGCTCCTCAGCAGAATAGACCATCCGTCTTGTTTTAAAAAATTCGAAGTTTCTCTTTCCTACGACTTCTTCTCAACAAAGACTAACTGAAATGAATCCTCGCCCACCTAGTGGGCGTCCGTATGGCTTGCCTAAGATCCATAAACGTGGTTGTCCGATACGTCCAGTTACATTTGCCCCCCAGCATATCAGTTGTCTAAAGCATTTGATATTATAATCAAAGAAAACACAAAGTTTCAACCAACACATAGTTTAAAAAACAGTCTCCAGCTTGTAAACAATATTAAAGACATGATCCTACCTCCAAGGGCAGAACTATTAACCTTGGATGTAGAAAGCTTATTAACAAATGTAAAGGACATGATGAGTGTATCCATTTGATATCTAAAATAATAGAAAGACGTGGTGTGGTTTACATCCTGGAGAAATTAATGAAATTATAAATATGACCAGCATATGTATGGCACAAAACTATTTGAAGTTCAATGGTGACATATATATTCAAAAAGATGGTTTAGCTATTGGCTCAACTCTTAGTCCATTATTGACTAAATTTTTTATGGATAATTTTGAAAAACACCATATTGTAAGTCATCGACATATTTTGTATTATTATAGATATGTCGACGACGCGACGTTATCATATGTTGGACAGGCACAGAGAGACAACCGGACCTATTTCTAAATAGCTTAAATAAAAAACATCCAAACATCAAATTAAAATTAGAATTGGAAAGTAAAAACTCAATAAATATCCTCGCCTTGACAGTTACAAGAATAAATAATAAACACCATTTTGAGATCTTCCGCTAGCCAACTTACACCGATACTGCTATCCCCGCGTCGTCTTGTCACCCTTGGCAACACAAAATAGCCGCTTTCAATAGCTTTGTACATAGATTGACATCTTTGCCTTTAACCCATATACGTCCGCCGTGCCCAAACGAGGACACCTAATGAAGTACCCTCAGTTTTTTATATTTCGCGATAATCTTCTGTTTGCTGTCAATGCTTCATGGTTAAGGAGCTATTGACTAGATAACATATATAATAGTGATCAAAAGTACTTTCAGGTGACTTTATAGTGCATCTTGTGGATCGATTATGGACATCAGTGATTACCTAAGGTAAGTAAATGTTTTTTTTGTATCATATTTTTCTAATATGCTTATTTTTTATATAAATTATTTAAATACATTGTAAACAATGAAGTAAAGTTAGATTTTAGTGGATTAGTTGGACAATGTTACTATATTTATAGATTATTTAACGGTGTCCCCATTTGAGGCCAGTGGGCACATCAGAGGTAAATTATTCGTATTTTTGTCAACAGGTAATTCTTGAATAAATAATGGCTAAGCAGAGATTCAGCAGTCAAATGAGTACCTGGGGCTTCAGGAAGCACTTGATGCTGTAATGCTTGAAGAAGACAATGTTACAGAGATAGATCTAGTTGTACTTCCCCCAGAGCCAAGCGTCCTAACTGATGAAGAAGAAGGCGACGAGGACAACATTCAAATCAATGATATTCCGCATGATATACCAGGTAATGTTGAAGTATTCATGAATCAAGACGAAGAGGACTGGAGCAGCAGTGATGACGAACCCCTCGCAGTATCTAAAAGAAGCAGAACTAATTTTAACGAACCCCGCTGGCGTAAACAGAGCCTAACTATACGCCTATTAGTTCTGCTGAAGGTGATTTGCAAACTCGTTTTGATAAAATGATGGATGAGCTGAAAAAACAAAACCCTCTGAATATTTTTGAAAAAATATTTGATGACGAAGTTTTCACCATGATTGTTCAGCACTCACAGACTTACGCGGCTCAAAAAAACAAACATGACTTCAGAGTAACTGTCTTGCAGATATACTAATGGACAAATTTTTGCAATATACCCCATATTTCATCAAAATTTGTCTATTGATGAGTCAATGGTGAAGTATTTTGGGCGACATCCAGCAAAACAATTCATTCGGGGCAAGCCAGCGCGATTCGGCTACAAAATTGGATGGTCACAAGTTCGGATGGCTACTGCTACGCCTTCGACTTGTATTGCGGAAAATCTCCCGGTGCTAATCCCACAGAACCATTGGGTACAAGAGTGGTAAAACTGTTACTCGACAAACTCGGCACAAATCCCAGAGATCATGTGGTATATTTTGATAATTTTTTCACCAGTTTTGAATTGCTCAGAGATTTACGACAAGCTGGCTTTCGTGCAACAGGTTCTGTTCGCGAAGGTAGAACCAAGAAGTGTCCACTAATTTCTGTAAAGGATATGAAGAAGAGAAACCGAGCTGATTTTGACTTCCGATTCGACCAAGTCAATCAAATTTTATTTGTACGTTGGTTGGACAACAGTGTCTGCACAATAGGGTCAAATTATGATACTGTGCTCCCTCTAGGGAAAGTCAAGAGATGGAGCTCTGTAGAAAAGAAAAAAGTCGACGTTGGTATACCGCATGTTTTTCAGAGCTATAACAAGGGTATGGGCGGTGTAGATCTAGCTGATCAATCAATTTCACTATACCGCATTGCTATACGTGGCAAAAATGGTGGTGGGTTTTGTTCACGTATATGCTGGACTTAGCCGTGGCCGACGCATGGCGCCTTCATCTTCTAACTAATGATACCAAGTTAGACCAGCTTCAATTTCGTCGCAACATTGCTCGTCATTATTTGAGACATACAGGCAGTGAAAATTTACGTCCAACTGCTTCTGTGGTACCAAGTTTGCAGCATGATGGAGTGGGTCACTATCCTCAAAAACTTTTGCAACAATTGCGATGCACGGTTTGCCATAAAAAAGCACGTTGGCAATGCAAGAAGTGCCTGAAAACTTTGTGTATTGAGAAACAATGTTTCGAAAATTTTCACACTATATAAGCCCAGTGTCCCCATTTGAGGACGGCGATTTTTTTAAATGAAAAAATAAACTTTTTTTGTGTTTTTTGCATTTTTAATATATTTACATTAGTATCAATAGGTAAATAAAGAAATTTAATTTTTTTCACTACAGAGTTTCATTTGGGTGTAAAAGGGTTAAGTAAAGAGAGTTACAAAAAAGAACTTAACATCATTGTACAGCTGGCAGTTGCTAATGGTAATAGTAGAGATTTAGTTGAAAATCTAATTAAAAAGAAAATAAAGAAAAATATTTCCAGACTGATCTATACAGTGCCATCTCAAAAAGATGTTCAGTTCAAATCTAGTTTGACCTACGTAGGACGAGCTTCTGAACAAGTTCAGCGACAGCTAAAACGTAATTTTACTGACTTAAACAAAAAAACTGACTTTTATTGACTTTACTGACCATTTTTCACCCCTGATATGTAAAATATTAAAATTGTACGGACTATAAACATGACTATCCGCGGCGCCACTGACGCAAAACTTTGCGATACTTCAGGTCAACTCGGCTGTAGAGACTGCAAGCTATGATTGCGTTTATTTTTGCCGTTGATAACTTGCCAATCCGGTTGATAATTATGTCGAGACTGCCACCCATGGCAGACCTGTCTGGCTTCCTCCACATTTATTACTCTTTTCATACAAGCACGCCGATTTCGAAGGGTCTTGACACCACCTTTAGTTAAAAACCCGAGCGATTTGATTGTGGAATGTCAACCTTGGTGTCCCCGGGTACCTACATTCATCTTCATTCGCATTGTATATCTGATTTTTCAATCATTCACCTGTCATTCTTTAAACATGAATGAAGCAGCGGAGCATGCCCCATATGATTTTAAAACCAACCCTATCTTTCAATTCCGCTCTTTCTCGGATCTCATCGTAACGAATGCGGCCACCGAGAGGTACACCACAGATTCTACGTAGACCTTTCATTTCAACTTAATTTATCCTCCTCTCGTGCATTTTCTGACACACTCAACTCTCGCTTCAATACAACAACGTTGTTATAAGCACAGAATTATGCAAAGCGAGTCTAGCGCCTTGACTCAAAATCTCGCTTTGAAATAGCTTACCCAGAGCACCATTCACACTATTCCTTGCACACACTCTCCTTTCTACATTCGCGGTGTTACCCTGCTAAAAGCAAGACTTTTACTTTTTCATTCACTTGTAACAGCACTACATCATCAACTACGACTCTTACATCCTTTTTGGCTGCGTAACTTTCAAACACCATAACTTTGGTTTTCATAGCATTCAAATGTAAGCCTCTTTCTTTACAATCATCTTAGCTGTGACCAGTGTTTGCGGCTCAGATTGTGTAGAGCCCAAAGGTACAGCATCAACTACATAAAGCAGGCAGTTCACCACTTGGTCACTCATACGCATTCCCACATTCATTGATCTTAACATTTCGAGAGCATTAATTAACATACAAGATAAACAAGCGTGCTGACAACATACAGCCCTGCTTGACACCAACGTTAATATCTAACTAAGGCGATATGTTGCAATACACCTGCTTACATGCTTAAAATCTAAATACACATACTACATAACACGTAGCTAGGACCCGTTTAACCCACAACCTGGTAAAATGTCCCAAGTTCCTTACGCATAACCCAATCAAACGCTTTTTTGAGATCCACAAAACCTTCTGATTCAAAATACGGTGCTTCTCTACCATGCTGCGGAGCGAAAACACCTGATCTGAACATCCTCTTTCAAACTTGAACCGCCTTGAGCCTCCCACAACATTTTATCGGGAATCCCTTGCATCCATCTTTCAACTATCTTTCCATAAATTTCTGATGCTAATCGAAATCAAACACGGGACCTCATGCAGCGATGTAGCAAATTAAAAATAGACAAGAGAATTTTGAGAAGAACGTGAAACAGAAAATTAGACAAGGACTTGTCTTTGGAGCTATGATCTTTCCTTTCACTATCCAGTCGGTTTAATATCAGTGCTGGTCATTGTTGAATTCGGAAAAGGTGTCGAGAACATTTGCTTCGGCAATTTTGTATAATTGGCTAAACGGCAAAACAGTGCACTGCGTAGTCGAACATCATGGCCAACCCCAATAATTATTTATCAATAAAAAAATGCAGTTTTTTCAATCTGAAAGGAGAATACTCTAATAACTAAACTCTGTTTCATTAAAATCAGTTCCATGTAGGCCAGCTTAGGATAATCACTACATTTTAGTTTATACTCACTTGTAAATATTCAGTTTCTCTCATGAAACCTTTCAATGGGTAAGCCCATCCTTCAGATAATACCTGAAATCAAAAACAAAATATTTAAAAACGCTTGTTTTTCTTTTCTCCTCCTAATAGAAACCTCTGTAAAAGAGAGTCGATTCTCTCGCATGGACCTCCGTAAGTGAGACTGCTACATATCTAGACCTCTATAAGCGACAGTCGAGCTTTATTGATTTATATTATTCGGGAGGAATATATGACAAAACAAATTACAAATTTAACATCTGCTACTTTATGACTCATTTTTAGCTTTCGTGAATCTTTCTACCTTTGTTTTGTATTGTTTTCTTGTCAATATTGTACCTATTCCACTTCCTGGAACTAAATAACATGGTCAACCAAATAACACACGGTGACCATCCTGCCGCCCGGCAAGGAGCGAGATGGGGTCGCGTTGGCATTCACCATCTCGCTCCGCGGCTACGGCCCGTTCCTCACCGGGCCTCCTCCCGCTCTGAAAGAGGAGCGATTCCGGCCGTTGGAGTCGCCCCCCAGGCGTGCGAGGCCTTGCTGGCCAGAGGTAGTCCCCCGACTCCCCCCGGCAGCCCCGCATCGAAAGCACTTTGAAAGCAGAGGTACCGCCTTCTCGCGCCCTCCAAATCGTCCTCCCGGGCCCGCTCCGCGGTCTCCTTTTGCATTATTACGTCTTTGCAAAAGGAGACTACCGCCTGCCAGGACCTGTCATTACCGAGCATGGCGTTGACAACGCTCGGCAGCGAGAGGTCCTCTCCTACGACCGCTGAGAGAGTACGCCGCTGTTGTTCGAATGCGACGCACTCTCCCAGCGTGTGGGACGCCGTATCTTCTGGCGCCCCGCACTCGTGACAGGCGGGGGTCGCCTCCCGTCTCGCGGTCTTGTGCAGATACTTTCCGAAGCATCCATGCCCGGAAAGCACTTGCACAAGACGGAACGTCAGCGACCCGATAGGCCGCTGCAGCCATCCTCGGAGGATTCAATCGATTACCTATTGGTAGTGTTTGTTACCCCGGCAAGAAAGTAGCAACTAGAGTGATATGAGTGGGACCTATAATTAGTGCTCGATCTGCTGTAAATGTGCGCCGAATAAAAAAAATGTCTTTTTGAGTTCGTATATTTATACTTAGGTTTTTTTTTCTGTGATCTAATGCCATAACTTAAGGAATCATAAATTATGAAAATAAAAATATAATTTATCACACGTATAAGATATTTCATTTCATAAGGTCACACAATGTATTTATGAGATTTTTATTTACGACCAAATATGACCAAATTTAGGGAACTAATTAAATAAAAATCTCATAAATACCTTGTGTGACCTTATGAAATGAAATATCTTATACGTGTGATAAATTATATTTTTATTTTCATAATTTATGATTCCTTAAGTTATGGCATTAGATAAGTTATGGTAGCCGCGGAGCGAGATGGTGAATGCCAACGCGACCCCATCTCGCTCCTTGCCGGGCGGCAGGATGGTCATCGTGTGGTTTTTAGTCGGTTCTAGTCCGACATAACCCGCTGCTCTCCCCCGAGAGCGGTTGGTATCCGGGGGGGATTTTCCACACGTTAAAAATTAAAGGTAATCGATTGAAACGAAAAAATGCTGTATGCGTAACAATACAACACACCATTTTAGAGCTGTCGGAAAGCTTCGGTCGGGAGAGTGCGTCGCATTCGAACAACAGCGGCGTACTCTCTCAGCGGTCGTAGGAGAGTAACCTCTCGCTGCCAAGCGTTGTCAACACCATGCTCGGTAGTGACAGGTCCTGGCAGGTGGTAGTCTCCTTTTGCAAAGGCGTAATAATGCAAAAGGAGACCGCGGAGCGGGCCCGGGAGGACGATTTGGAGGGCGCGAGAAGGCGGTACCTCTGCTTTCAAAGCGCTTCCGATGCGGGGCTGCCGGGGGGAGTCGGGGGACTACCTCTGGCCAGCAAGGCCTCGCACGCCTGGGGGGCGACTCCAACGGCCGGAATCG
>NJDD01003733.1:27768-41513 GCA_002245505.1 Calephelis nemesis | reverse complement strand
AGAGAGAGAGAGAGAGAGAGAGAGAGAGAGAGAGAGAGAGAGAGAGAGAGAGAGAGACTGCTATTGTGTTGCATCGCACACACACCTCTTTTTTATATTTGAAAGCTGACCTGATTGAGAAGGTTCTTAGCTATGTTATTCTTAGCTTCGTTTATGGACATATACAGCCGTTAAAGGACATCAGCTCATTTATAAGCATCGGAATGGATATTAGAGGCATTATGGGTATTTATTTCACTTTTGAACATATGTGACACATGACACCTGACAGTTAAAACACTAAATAAACACTGGTACAACTGAACTAGTTTGAAGATGGAGCTTGAAGATAGAGGACGTAACTCTGGAATACCTACTGGTAAATCCATCGAGATTGGACTTATCATTAGTTTATGATGACGAGGACCTGATGGGAGAACTGAGTGTGGCTGATAATTTCGTAATCTGTGTCTGTCTGTGGCATTATAACTTCTGAAGGGATGGACCATTTGCCGTGGGTACATTGAAAATGTTTCATTTTAAGTTTATTTTACTTCATGTTGTGTGAATACGAATAAACGAAAACAAACATTATTCCCATAAAACTTACTACTTAATGTGTTTTAATGTTTTTAGTTTGTGCCAGTCAATAGTTAAAAATAGTGTTTGTGTAAGTGTTAGCGTACCTATGCATTTATTAAAGTCAGTGCGAACACCTGGTTTAAGTACAACACGGCACAGTGTAAAGTGCTAACCACTTAATTAGAAAATTAATTTGTTAACTGCCTTCCTACCTACCTACCTACCCACAGTGAATGTATGAGTTATCAATAATTTGACAATTCTCCTTGAATTTATAACACAACATACATACAAGTTATTCCAATCATGTGTTCCTTTAATGGAAATGACAAAGTCAAAGGTGTCATTGAAATTTAATTGCACATGATAACTTTATGTTCTGATATCGTGCGGACTGTGAATATGATTTGGTACTATCATGGAATTTTATCGTTTTTCCTCGATCTACTGTAGCTCGTTTTTGACTTTTAAAGTAATTTCCGGGTCTTCCTGTATGGTAATCTGTTATCCTCGTTGTATTATTGAAATTTACCGACAGAGCCGCGGAATGAACGTTTTCAGGTTTTATTACAATACACCTTTAAATAAACTTCTCAAGATGCGCCTTAATTCGACAATTACCTCAGCAAAAGGCGATACGAAACTGCACAAACAAACGACACCACTGTCCGCGAACAACTTCGCGACCTCCGCCACCCTCCTTATGTTCTCCTCCCTGTCCTCCTTGGTAAAGCCGAGGTTTCTGTTGAGGCCCGTCCGAATGTTATCACCGTCCAGTCCGTACGCTGGTATACCTGTTCAAAAAATAAATCTCATTGAACAAGTTATCGATCCAACCCTAATCCAAGCATTATTTTTATTACGTAAGTTAAGGGACCATACGGCAGCTCTCTACCTGTTACGCGACAAACGTTGTCTTTAAGAACACAAATATCTTCACGCGCCGACTCTTGCAACGTAAGCAGAGATTGTCGAGAGCTAAAAGCCACGATCCTTTCAAATCTATCTATCTTCATCCACTTTAATCAATATCTGCATACGAACACACCAGTCTCTACTCTCGACATCAATTTCAGATAGTGCCCGAGAGATTTGGTGGTGAGATGTCACCACTTTCCCCGGGTACCCACTACATTCTACTGTCCGTTGCTGCAAGCTCCAAAGCCACGTATGCAAGTCACATATAAACTATCTAGCATTTACACACATCTTACGCTATGAATTGCATTGTGTAACCCATAGGCAGGGCTTGGAACCAGTTGATAAAGGTTTTTATCCGGTGTGGGCAATAGGTTTCGGTTCGAGCGCGACTGCAACGAGAGTCTTATCAAAAACCTTCATAAATCGGTTTTATTCATACCTACTTGCCACCGCCACCTTTTCCAGGCGCGACTTACGGTTAATATCAATAACTATTTGGGCAAGCATTTGTGTGACGAACATTCAGATGTCTGTATTTCCGGGTTTGGATGTTTATTACATTTATTCTGGTACCTCTTTAAGTATTTCTATGTATTGACGTTGACTAACACCCAGAACACAAGCAAATAATTTGCTTATTTTGGGGTTAGATTGAATTTGTGTTACTTGTACAGAGATATTTATTATAATGAGTAACAAAGACAAAGTACCTTTAGATACAAGGTAAGCTTCCAAAGCGAAGGCTATGCTAGTCTTCCCCGCGCCACTTAGCCCCGTGAACCATACTGTGCTGCCTCTGAATGCTCGGCTGCCAAGGGCTTTGCTCCTCTTCGCTCTAGATACCTGGTGCTTTTGTTCTACTACATTGGTGGCTACTTGCGCACACTGAAAAAAAAATAATTTCGTTTACGGAAAATTCATTTTAATTACAGTCTCTCCCAAGAAACGCAGCAGGTGTAGTAAAGTAATACAAGTATCTTCATGTCCGTATCCCCAAAGTGGCAGGGCACAGCAATGACACTAAATCCCACAATGTGATAACGCCAACTGGGCACATATCCCATACCGGCCAACGTCGTTTTTATTAAAAAAAAATTAAAAAAACACATTTTCTTTTTGTTGCCCAACCTGGGGGTCGTACAAGGGACGTCATGAAGTCAAGTTCAATACCACAGCGTAAAGTAATTGATACCGGTATACCTGGGGCACACTAAAAGTTTTGCACTTCTGGCTAATCGGAACTATTTGAATTTCGAATGTTATATTTTTAAAACATTGCAACTTTCTTAGTAATAAAAAAAAACAATTGGCGGGAAATAATTTATCAATTGTTTTTTATCACATATCAAAGTTCTAAGTAGGTACATACGCAACGAAAATGGAATTAAGTCGAAAAGATTTTAGAGCGATGGATTTTTTATGATTTTAAAAATTCTCTTTCTGAGCAAGACTGTCCCGCTCGTCTTCAAAATTATTTTGGGAAAGAAGCACCTTGTTTGAGCACTGTGAGGCAATAGTTTGCTGAATTTGAGAGGGGTCGAGTTTCTTTACATGACGAATTTCGTAAACTGCCGTCAACGAAAATAATGTGGTTCCTGTTATGAGGTTAATTAAAGAAAACCCTCGGATTACCTATGCGAGAATTCGAGGACTACTGGGGACTGGTATGAGCCAAATTCAGAAAATTTTACACGAAGAATTGAAAGTTCAGAAACATTGTTGTCGTTGTATCCCTTATGAACTGACAGAAGAGCAGAAGCGAGCTCGCGTGGAATGGTGCTCACAGATGCTACAGAAGTACGAACACGGACATACTAATGCTGTTTATGATATTGTCACATATTGAAACGTGGATTTATTGTTTTGAACCCGAAAAAAAAAACAGCAATCTTTATAATGGGCGTTTAAAAAGGAGAACAGGCCAACAAAAGTGAGACAGGCGAGAAACGTTGATAAAAAAATTATGAAGTTTTTTAAGGTCAAAAGAGTGATAATTCCGAGTGATATTCTATCATTTGTTCAATTTCGTCAATTGTAACATAGCGATTTAAAAATCATTGGGCTAAAATGATTTTTAAATCGCTATTTTACAATTGATGAAACTGTGTTCATTACTGTATGCCTAAAACGAAATAACAATTAAAACATTTAAACAGTAGAAAAGATCTGATTTACCACCCTCCTAAAAAGTCTAAAGCGTTTTTGTCGGCAGAGTAATGGATTCAGCGTTCTGGGAGTAGAAGGATGTGTCTACTAGTACCACGTCGTTTACGAGAGGAAATAAAAGGAATAAGTCCAGGAATGCTCAGAAGTAAAGTCCTGTTTCATCAAAATAACGCCCGTGTTCATACGTCTTGCAATCAATGGCAGAATTCCACAATTTTACCTTTAAACTACTAACGCATCCGCCGTATTCACCTGACCTGAAACCGTCAGACTTCTTTCTGTTTTCTAACCGAAAAAGCGCTTAGGAGGTCAAAGATTTTCGACAAACGACGAGGTCAAAACAGGGGTAAAAGTATATTTTGACTCTTAGAAAGAACACTTTTTTCAACAGTCTTTATGCTTTAAATGCTTTGAATGGGAGATGGCAAAAGTTCATCGAATTTTGTGGTGATTATGTAGGAAAATAAAAATATAACCGATTTAGTATATGTTTGCCCATTACTTTTCTATGCACCTTAGTATTTAGTAATACAAGGTAAGCTTTGTCACAATGGTGTACTTAACCTCACTGAATAATAAAGACGTTAAAAACATGTAAATAAAATTAGTATAGCAGTAGATAAAAGATAGTAAATTTGATTGAAAAAGATAATATTTGCAGTTTAAATTCAGGCTTGCATGGAAAATATTAAGTTTAGTAAATAATTTACAATGTCTATTAATTTAACGATATAGATATCTAGATAATAAATCATATAGATATGCATACATATGTATTTATAATACGCCCAGCCTGGGCCAGTGGTTGGGCGGGAGACCTTACTGCTAAGAAAATATTTGTCAACGTTGTGACAACCCAACTAGAAAAATAATATTTTTAAAAAATGTAAACAATTCACCTTCACAGTCCGTTAAAAAGAGAAAGGAATAATGAGTTTCCATTTATTAAAAAATAACAAAAGATAATAATCTCAAACGAGACACAAAGTTAATGTATTTTATTATTAGAGCTATACGCAGCCACTCGTTACAATAGCAGAGTAAGCGAAACTAATTTCATTTGACCTTTGTCTAAGGTTAGATTTGTGTCTACTTCAGACGACTTCCTCATTTTCTTAAATAAAATACTTAATTGAAATTTATGCAACGTTCGAAACAGATTTTATTTCATTGGATAACGTTATTCAAATGAAGTAACTTTACGCTCGTATCCCTGAAGAATTTGGCGGAGGTACTGCTAGGGAATCCAAGATTAGTGAGAAAACGAGAGAGGTGGCAAATCTATCGCTGATCAGACATTTATCCGATTCCAGCCAACGATATTTTTATAAGAAAAAGTGTCCCAACAATCTGCGCCACCCTTTTAGTTTGTATAATAAAAATTAAAATATTGTTTTTCCTAGATTCCGCGCAGTTTTTTTTTTGTTTTAACTTTTAAACCTTCCCAGGACACAAAAAAATCAAAACTAAAATTAGCCGAATGGAGCCAGACGTTTTCGCGGTTCAGGTTTAGCGAGATAGCGCAGTCAGCGCCAACATCAGTTTCGCAGACCACAGAAGCAATAACCTTATTTAAAACTAGCAGCTCGTCCCAGCTTCGCACGGATGGACGAATTTCTAATTTCTTAAAGAAATTACGTAGCCTATGTTTTTCAGCGACAATGTCTGCTTCTAATGGTAAAATATTGTTCAAATCGATCGAGTACTTTGGGACAAAATTATTGCAAAAAAAAAATACACAGACGATCAATTATTTTCTCTTTAACATTATAGTGAAGACGATTAACAGACAGCAGCTCAACTAACTTCCTCACAACTAGCGGATCCAATAAAATTATAATTTGTTAAATAATACAAGAAACCATGAAAAAAATTCAACTTAAATGAATTAGCCGTTTAGAAGTTATGTGAAAAATAGGGAAGTTAATACGGAAGGATAACTTTTACTGCCCGTTTTTAAATGGGAATGAAGCTCCGTCCCGTTTTAAAACGTAACCTTTGTTCATCAGCGAAAATACTGGCTTTCAATGATAAAAGAATTTCAATGCTACTCAATACAAACAAATCAACATTTAAATCTTTCCTCTGTAAAATTGGTGTATCTTACCATTTAAAAAAATAAGACGTTGTTACTTGCGTTTTGAATATGCCCGTACATACATTACGCCGATTAAATTTTATTAACATGTATAAAAATTGACGAGGTACATATGCATAATATATGTGTATTAAACCATTGGAATACACATACAAAATTGCAACCCAATCGGTACGTCAACGGCTTGGTTGACATACCGTCAGCAGCACCAACAATCTCAGCACGGAAGGCTAATTCTGCCCTATCCCCGTTGTCCTATTACCCGTTTTCCTCTAGCCAATGAAGCATTCTGCTGCGGTATAATGTTAACGTTTAATGGAATAAAAATTTTTCGAACCGGTCCAGCAGTTTTGAAGTCTATTCAATACAAACAAACACAAAATTTTTATCTTTATTATATAATATATAGATTATACATACATAAGTTCTATTAGTAAAGCGAAGCTTGGTCAGGTGGCTAGTGTGATATAAACGCACGCAGTGTCGTCGCGTCGCACACCACGTTCCCATCTGATAATTTACCTACCTGCATAGGTGTTTTGTGAAGAATGAAATTTTTAATTTCGTAATATCTTTTGAATGGATTCTTCGATTTGCATAATTCAAAAAGTAATCTCAAAGCATCAAAGCAATCTTGGTCAGTCAGATTTATTTGGGTAAGGGTTGATGTGAAGGTATGGATAACATGGTCCGAATATTTTCACCATGTCTATCACCTTTTAAAATATGAAACAGTTGCTATAATATCGTACCTTAGCTATAATAGTTAGAAACATGGTGTCGCGGAGTTTTTTGTAGATATTGATACGCTGTTTATTATTATGCATTTTTTTGTTCTATCTGTAACAGTATTTGCAGCGCACGCGATGAAAGACATTTTGTAACTAACTTTTTTACACCTTTGATTACATTATTGAGGTTTTAGTAAGGGTTTAATTAAATATTTTCTAGTTCCAAATATAGCTCATGTTCATCAGTGATAACGTCGGTTTCTAATGGTGAATGAATTTTTCAAATCGGTTCAGTAGTTTTGGAGCCTATTCAATAAAAACAAATAATCAAATCTTTCCTCTTTATTATTAGTATATATAGATGAAGATGAGATGAAGTTAAGGAGGCGTGAAGTCACCGTTGATTTCCAGTGCTGTGTTACTAACTGGCCCCGTGACTTGGGCTATGTTCTATAGTTTTTTAATATCCTGCAGGAACCACTCGAGTGATCGGAAAAAATTAGACAACTTTATTTAAAAGGTCATACAATACAAAGTGCAGTGTAAACAAAGAATTATCGATGTTTTAATAAAGTTAATCGTTGTAAATTACACTATTGCATGATGGTAAGCATATAAAACAATGTAAATGCGCATATTCAAGTACAACATCATGTAACTCTCCATATTATGTTACAATATACACACGTAACTCGTCCCCACCACATATTGTACAGACAGTATCGCCAGTACGTGTCAGACACACATCCGCATTTGTCGCGGAGTAAGCAGAGAGTATACAAAGTGTCAAAATCTTTGCAGGCCTGCCTCGCACATTTACCATAACCACGCCACAATTTTATTTAAGAATTTACCAGATACCCTTGTATTAGTAAGTGCAAAGTCCTGGATATGCTACTGGTCTTTGGCATCGACCACATCGACTGGCATGTACTAGACATGTGATAAGTTGTTACTTTTCAATCGCCGTGACTGTCGTTCCAGTGACAAGAAAGTAACGTTAAAAAATGATCGTGACTTTGTCACGTCGGTCACTTCGGTCACTCAGCACAATACATGTTACATAAGGTTATAAATTCCTTAAATTTAGGTAGTTATCGACATAGTTATCGCTTCGAATATAATTAGGCAAACGATTCAGGAGTCACATTAATCTTCCAAGTAACGCAATCCCATTTAGCCGGATTTTTAAAAGATTTGTAAAAAGGAGGATATTTTAATTTTCTCAATTCGTCTTATTCTTTTTTTTTTTATTTTATGTGTTTTCCAATTACACAAGAGAGAGAGAAAGAGAGAGAGAGCGAGAGAGAGAGAGAGAGAGAGAGAGAGAGAGAGAGAGAGAGAGATTTAAATCAATGTTGACGTGTTGCCATCACTGCGATCGAACGATGTTTCGGAACGGAAACGGCATAATATAATACTTAGTCTAAGATCCGGCCCTAAACAGACCTTCACCAAGTGATAAACGAATGAAACATTCATTGAAAACAAAATTGAAACAAACTTCTCCTTTATTATAAAATGCCGCCGCATAATCAGAGCCTGTGAAAGCGTGGAAAGCGGGTAGGCTTTTACACAATTTGGGTCCCAATTTCAGGGCAAAATCGATAAAGTTAATACAATCGAGGTGTTGGTTTGTAAAAAGACCGATGTGAGTGGGAGACATGAGGAGGAAAGCTTTTGTCTACCGACAACAGAAGTCAACATAGTGCAATGTACCGTTACTCTTATGTCAAGTACAGACTTGGTTTCATTTTCTAATTCATGTCAAAAAAAAGCCACGCCAAGCTCATAAAAACTAATATATCACGACTCACGAGTGATGTACAAGTACATATTATCACACATAGTACGAAAATTAAAGTATTGTCTACGGCAGGGCATCGATACGTTTAAATGGTGCTACAACATTACAATAATTTACAAGCGACTACGGCGCAAATCCCGAACTTCATTTTTAAGCAGCTTTTATTAGCTTCGCTGATATCTATGTATCTACGTAACTGAATCTGAGAACCTGTTTTTCACCCCCTTTAAAATGTTAGACTAAAATTACATACATATCAAGGGCCGAGGACGTGTATTCCTTCCTTTCGAAATGTCAGATCTTTAGGATTTGGCGCCAACCCCAAAATAAAAGAAATATTTTGGTCAGGTAGGTAAAGCTAAAGCTAGCTCACTGTAACATTTTTATTGTTATTAATGCCACTTTCTTCTTCTTTTATAAATATGGCTTTTTTCACGACTTATTTAGCCAATGTCTAATGCAACTTTAAAATAATGCATGCATTATTTGCTAAATGAAAAATGGGTGTTGAAAGTTTGACGTGTATTTACGTGTGTCCGTTTGTAGCATCATTGTTTTTTTTAAGAATGAACCGATTTAGATGCAGATTTATGATTGAAAAAATCTGACGTGATCGAGATCATTTTTAGCTACATTATATAGGTAGTTAACATAGGTTTTGTCGGGGGCTATTATTTTTTTATTATAAGTGTTACTCATCCATTGTAGTAGTTAAGGATACCTTTCATCAAAATTGTGATCAAGTCCTTGTCATCCGAAAATATTAACAGATAAAATTAAGGCGAATCTACGAATCTTAGGTCGGTAGGTTTACCAGTAGGCATTCCAGGGTAACGTTTCCTATCATCGAGCTCCATCTTCAGAGTAGCTGGGTTGTGCCAGCATTCGTAAGTGTTTTAACTATTAGATGCCACATATGTTAAAAAGTGAAATAAATAACCATAGTGGATTTAATATCTATTGTAATGTCTACAAGTGAGCTGATGACCTTGAACGCCTGGACAGATCTTCATAAACAGCAAAGAACCATCTCAACCATCAGGTCTGCTTTAAAATAAAAAAAAAACGGTATCAAAATCCGTCCTTTCGCTAAAAAGCTATGACACTAAAGACAGGCAGACACACTTTTAAGTAACATTATTATTTGTTGACACATATGGAATTATAATTTGGTTCATAGCAACTGCACCTTAAATAAAATAAATCTTTATACTAGTATGTTCGGTCGTTTCACCGTTTATCACGCATCAATGTTTTCAGAACAAAATTTTGTTCAAATACCTTTAAAATAGATCATAGCAGATGCTTTCAATGTTGCTGCTTTATACTCTGCTGTTGCAGACGATAGTGAAACCTGTTTCTTAGAAAACCATGAGATAAGATTTCCGCAGTAATAAATGGCACTACCACTTACACTTTTCATGTCTCTTCTGCCACTTTTCTGATTCGCATCACTGTTTTATCCTCATCGCTGCGTATGTTTAGTTAATTTAAAATGTCTTAAAATCTTTTTCGCTGCTGATTCGCTCGCTGACCATATCTGTTGATTTGGTTTATCTACAAATCACCTAAGAAAAATAGTTGCATAAGTAATATCAGACCTTAAAGTGTTTAAATATTAATAGGTAAGACATCCAATTCATTCTCTTTTAGGTATTTCTTTCTTAATTTTTTTCATCTTTGGTGAACGGTGCCTTCTCCATGGATATACTTACTGGTTTACATTTTGTCATACAAAATATTTAAACTATTTTATCTACTAACTTTTTTGTTTGATTTTTATTTCCACTTATTTCCCACCCCAACTTTTCATTAACTTCTCCAAGATCTCTCACCTTGAATTCTTTATGTAGTCTTGTCGCTATTTCTGTTACACGAGAATGGATGGAAAAGTAGTGCCCCAACCAAGACAATAAACGTGACATACTAAATCAGTTATATTTTTATTTTCCTACATATTCACTACAAAATTCGATGAACTTTTGCCATCTTCCATTCAATGCATTTAGAAAGTTAAAAAAAATGATTCTTCCTTAGAGTCAAAATATACGTTTACTGCTGTTTCGTCCTCGTCGTTTGTCGAAAATCTTTGACCTCCTAAGCGCTTTTTCGGTTTTTTTTTAAATTGTTGTTTCGTTTCGGGCGTACACTACTAAACCTACGTTTCATTCAATGTTACATAACGATTTAAAATAATAATTTGCATTGGCTTCACATAGCTTAAAACAGTCACTTAAAATAGTCAAAAGCGTCCTTTTTTGTTCAACAGAAAGCAGTCGCCGACACTTTGTGGAAACCCAATTCGTTGATTATGATATTTTGAGTTCCATAATAAGACATGCTCATATTCTCGGCTATCTCCCTTTTTTATTATTAATATTTTCGTCAGTAGTGGACGTCGAAGGCCTTTCAAATTCGGGTTTATCTTACACTTTGCCACGCTTGAATTCTGCTATCTATTGTTAGACGAATGAACAAGACAGAGCAAAATTCCCTAATTTACTGATCATATCATCATGGATGGCTTTCGATGTTGTCCCCTCTTAAGGAGGTACTTAATGATGGCACGCTGTTCGATTTGCTCCATTTGTAGAATTAAGTTTAAAACCACCAACCGTCCACAACTGGACGTCCTCCGGCTGATGATGATGATGAAAACCATCTTATGTAATTTATTTATGCAGAAGGTACATCTATTCGTTTTATACGTAAATTTTCTTGTACTGCGTGACTTCACATTGTTTTCATTATAGACATTCTCGCTACTAGTGAACATACATTGCATTTTAAATAAATTAAAAAACCCTTGGCTAACCTAACCTTGCCTTTTTTATCCATTCTGTTTGGTTTTGAAAATCTATTTGGTATCAATTGCTTTTCTACCTGGAGGTAGATCGCGTTCTTGCCACGCTTTCAGATAATTTAATGATTTTATTTCAGTCTTTATTGTTTCCCTCTATTCCTCACTTTCATTACATGCTTCTTCATAAGATCACTAATCAAACAATATGCTATGGTTGCATCATGGAAATCATAATTTTCTTTCAATTCATGATCTTGCAAGTTAGGTTTTTTTTATTCCTTTCTCGTGTCTCTGGTACTTGAATTTAATTTACATTTCTTTCTATTTTCGGCCTTTCTTGTCTGTCATATCTCTCATGTTCTTGCTTAACTTTCTTTCAGTTATTTTTAAACTGCTAGACTGTCTCTTTTCTTCTTCATCCTCACTCTCATATTAATCTGTTATTCTCTCGGCTTTCTTATCTTCGTTGTACGTTATGTTTTATTAGACCTTACATCTCTTGATATCACTTTTGAATACCTTATTGGATCCTATAGGCGATATCCAACTGGAGAATAACCAACCCTTGCGCAATTCCCTCATACTTTCTTTGAGTTTTCCTTGTTTAGGTAATATTATAGCCCACGCTTTATATCCAAGTACCATCAATCTACTCAAGTCAGTTTAATCACTTATAATATGTTCAGGTATTTTAAAGTTTATTGCTAATGATGGGGAATCTATTAAGTTGGTTAGAAGCACACACGATTACTTATTTGCATAAATGTTTAGTGAGATTTGACTCTTTTAACAAACAATGATCTGTTCATACTTTCGCCTACGCCGTTCTATTGAGGCGAATATTATTCGGTGTACTCAGCTTTTATACCTTTTCTGTTATAAAAATCATCTAATTTTCCGTTTTTAAATTATTTTCCGTTATTGCTTCTTATTCTTTTTTCCGTCTCTAAGCGATTTATATAATTTATCAAAAACACCACCGACCACGTGTGCCTTGACTGGTAAGTAGCCCCATTTTATGAAGGCTCCTTCTATTCAAATGACCTAGCTTGCGATAGCATAAGTTTTAATATGTATGAAAGGCACTGTTACACTTGTTAAAATCGATGCAAATCTTTAACATATAAAGTTTTCCTACACATTCTTCCACTAATTCATTTTGAGTGTTTTTCTTAGAAATAAAAAACTTTGTTTATTGAATTTTACGGTATGTCCTTTTGTCACACTCTTTTTAACTGATAATTAATTGGATTCTAATTTTTTTCTAAGGGTTTCTATTGTCAAAGCTTTATTATTATGAATAAAAATTATTGTACCTGTTTTGTTCTTCATTGGCAACGTATATTTTCATCTCATGTTCTAAACAAAAAAAAAACATTTGACACGTATTGCTCATAATAGTTTCTAATAAAGTGTTAGGTACAACCCAATCTTTTTTGTCACCATATTTTTGATTAAAATTACACTCAATTATAGTTACAATTTCGTCAGTAGCTTTCAGTTAAAGCTCTTGCTTTTGTGCCTCATATATACTAGATTTTTTTCGCAGTGTTTCTTCTTTTATAATTATAGCGACCTCTGCTCTTACAGTCTCTAGAATAGTGTCCAGGCTTTTTACATTTATAACAGATAACTTCTAATGCCATGTTTTCTTTTATCTCTCTATTTTTAAGGTCATGTTGTTTTAATTCCTCGTCTAAAAGTCTTGCTGTAACAAAGCCCAGCTTTCGCTCGTTCAAGGTTCCTATATCATTATTTAAAGTATCAATAGCTGTAATTACTGTCTCGTTTATTTATATTTATTATTTATTTATATGTTAATTTAAAATTATATGTGTAAATACGCGTGCAACTTCCGGTAGACACGGCTAGGCACTTACATTGGCAAGCAACAAGCAACTGTTTGACAATCAGCTGCATTCGAGCGTTATTCTATTCTAGCGCCGGTAGAATCATACAAGTTTGAAGCGATGATTTCACCCGCGACGGAAATTACCGGTATCGTTTTAAAATAAACTCGCAGTTCTACGACCGCGGCGGGCGCGGGGGGAAACCACTCACGAAGCGTTTTCCACCCTTCTTTGCAGGTTCTTAGCCTTATAGTGACAATTTACATTTTTAATTTATTACATATTTTTCGTTTTAGATTTTTTATTATTTTTTATGTTTCCGAGACGCATTTCGAGCCCATAGTTGAAATATCATTAACTAATTCTAGAAACCCGTTACATCTTCAAGTTAAGACGTTCGGGTAGTCGGCAGAGTCTGTCTTGCTTCTTTCTTGCTTGCAAAAACGGCTGCAGCAATTTGGCTGGAACATTGTCAGGGAAGTAGGATGTTTTTTATCCTGTTCGACTGTGAGGAAACTGATAAAACACCATTTGATTTTTTCCTACACAAATTGAACGGTTGGGACGAAATTCGCCGGAGCATTTAGTTTTTAATGAATATACTATTAGTCATTATTTATTTAAATTAAATGCCCAAATAAATAAAAAGGTTTGACTTAACGCTTAGTGCATTGTATAGTAGTTAACCTTAAGGCATACAGACAAAATATAAGGGGGTGCTCGGGTTACAAACACACATTTGGTTATTTGTCGCTATTTGATTGCATCTGCACGTATACCTCTAAAATGTGTTAGATTCAACGACCGT
>NJDD01003733.1:0-12992 GCA_002245505.1 Calephelis nemesis | reverse complement strand
TGTTGAATTCTCAAAATGTTGAATCTCATAAAGTTGAATACTCGAAATGAAATGATTAAATAAATAAAAAAATCATGTGATGTTTTTGATTACCAAATTTCATAAAAATTCATTCTCCACAGCTCAAAAGCAGCACATTACAGTCTATAATTATTCTTTGCCATATTAAGTAAATACTTTGACTTATGAATACAAAATAACCTTCACAAATCGCACGTTACTTATTCCTTAATTAAAAATCGCTATTACTTCGACCGTTCGTCACAGCGGCGCGACCGCGAATGATTATTGTGTACCAGACTCGAGACGCGTAGGTGTAAACGAGTTTACACCCGTTTGTATGAAGACAGAATACTGTATATTACATTACCGTAAATGCGTCGTCACAGCGTCGTTGCAGCGTCGCTTTCCATATTATGTCAAGCCAACAAATTACGTTGCAACGAATGCAACGCAATACAGATCAAGTGGATTAGATATGGAAAGTGACGCAGCGACGATGCAATGCGCTACTGGGGCCTAGCCTTTACCTAAGCGGGCAAACACGAGAGAAGAACTTTCATATTATGTTACTTACTGGCTGCTACGGAACCCTTCATGAGCGAGTTCGCCTCGTCCTTGGCTGCTTTTTTTATTTTGTTTTTAGAAGCTAATGGGATCGAAATGGTTCTTAGGTAGTTCAATCACTAACGGACAGGTTTCTTGTTGGGTTATTAAAAACAAATTTGATGTGTTATAACTTTGAAACGTCTGAGTGTGTGTCCGTGTGTCTATCCGTGGCATCACAACATTTGAATGGATGAATCGATTTCGGTGCGGATGTTTTTGTTTCAAAGTAGAGGTGATCGAGATCGTTCTTTGCTACATTATATCATATAAGTTTCGTCGGGGTTGTTTAAAAAAAAAGATTTATTCAATAACAGAATAAAACGTTCAACAATCAGGTCAATATCTGACTGATTCTTGCGAGAGCAAATTGCATTAATATTTAAATAAAGTAATAAAATTGATGATAGTGACAATGGCGGCAATTTTCTTGCGTACACATTTAAGTTAATTTAAGTTATCGATATCATTTTTCAACGCTGATAATAGAAAAAATAAAACATGTTATGGTGTAAAATTAGTTTATGTGATATTTCTAAGAACTTTCAAACTATCCTTCGGAAATCGTGGATTAAAAACGTCACAATTTTACATGTTACACACATGAAGATTTTATTCTATTCTTTCATCTGGCAATTTCCATCTAACCTACTGAAGATGATTCTGCCAATGTCAAAGTTATAAAGTTCGCGCGGCTTTTTTCCCCTTTAATTTATTTTCTTAGACTTTAGTGGTTGCTGGGGTTAGCAAACTGTAAAAACACAAAAATAAATAAGTTTAATTGTTAGGCTAGTATACTAGATAAGTCATAAAAGCATTTTGTAATTTACTTAAAAAGTAAAGCAAGCGTAAAAGCGTAAGCATTACAATTTTATTTCATTTATTTTAATGAATCTTATCAAGACTTTGAATATTCTGTGACATTGGGACATATAAGTTAATAGGCAAGAGAAATTTATTGGCAAAGGAATATCAAGTTTATGGAGTTTATCATAAAGGGGAAGTTTTAATTTTCACATGCGAAAAAGATATGGTCTAATGTACCCTAGTCCATGCCACATTCGAATAGAGAGCTGTCGCGGACTCTGATTTTATTTAAGAAAACTGGTGTACAGCAGTGCCCAATCCTAAGTCTACAAATTACAGACACAACGGCTTTGGAGGTATTTTTATATTTGTTAAACCAGGGCTTTTTTGGGATATCTGGTTGGATTGACGCGTAGTGTCTGCCTGTCCATACACTACCTTCCCTACACCTATCCTTCCATGTACTAAGAAGATCTCTATGTGCCATTTTCAATATATCATAAGAGTAGAGGTTAAAATGTGATCTATCAACCAAGTTTGCTGCAGAATGTTTTGCTAGGGAGTCAGCACACTCATTGCCTACTATTCCGGAGTGACTTGGGATCCAAACAAGGTAAATAATCTTATCATTCACAAAAAAATGTATGGCCTCTTTTATTTTAAATATTATATATCAGAATGTAATTTACTTTTAAATGGATTTTGTTGTAGTGTTAGTAATATGCTGCGGGAATCTGTGAAAATTACTGTCTTACTTGTGTTGTGAGAAACCACATATTTACATGCCTGAAGTATTGCAATCGATTCTCCTGTGAAAACTGAAGATTCAGGAGGACTCTGAAATTGTATCATTATCTTCGAATTTTGGTAATATAGCTCAATACCAGTACAACCTGTTGGGGTGAGTTTGGAAGCATCAGTATAAAATCGATGCCAATCCGGCCATCTCGCCTCAACAAATGTACTGAAATATGTGTTAGCTAATGGTGAACTTTTAGGGATGCCAAGGTCGAGACACATTTTGGGCTTGAAAATAATTATGTGGTATGGATAACAAAAAATTGGGAGTTTTGTATTTTGATTAACAGAGTTATTCAAGTTTTTATTTTACTGTAACTGTTAATCACAAGGGGAGGTTCCTTGTGGATCCAGTAAGAGCTACCCGAGACATAAATGGTATTTGATAAATTTTGAATTTTCAGGGATACAGGATGTGAGGTGATACAAAGGCTTTTAAAGAGGAATCGGTCAGCAAGGTATTGGCGCCGTAAATTAAGTGTGAGCTCTCCACACTCAACCTGAAGAGCGTTAATGGATGAAGACTTCATACATCCTGCAATAGATCTCAGGCATTTTGTCTGTATGACATCTAATTTTTTAAGAATTGTTTTATTACATGTGGGAAACAAAAAATACTCCATAGTCCATTTTACTTCCAATTAGGGCATTATAAAGTAGTTTCATGGTGTATGGATGAGCTCCCCACCCCACACTGCAACTGTCTTAAGTATTGGGAAAAGTCTTTCTGTTTTTTTAATTTTAAGTTTTTTTAAATTAGTAGCACTTAATTTTTTGTCAAGAACTACCCTTAAGAATTTTGTACTATCTACTACTGGCACTTGTTCACCTTGTATTGTTATGAATATTGTAGGTATAAATTTCTTCCTGGTAAATATGACTATGGAACTTTTTTTCGGGGCTATGTTAAGACCATGTTCAGAAAGTCATTTTTAAAGGGAATTCAAAGATATGTTCAGGAAATTGGTACCATCCTTCATATCAGGGTCTGACACATGTAGTGCTAAATCATCAGCATATTGTAGGAGAGCACAGTTACTGTTTAAGCATCTTTTCAGATTACAATAAATAAATATTGTACAATAAAGGACTTAGCACCGATCTTTGTGGCAAGCCTTTCCACACCACTCTGGATTCAGGTTCTTCCCCCGGTATTTTCAAAATAATCTCTCTTGTTTGAAGTAGATTGCAAATGCACAGTATGATTTTACCAGGTATTCTCAGATCTTGCAATTTTTGCCTGAGGATGGAAATCAATACACCGTCGTAGGCAGAGCCTACATTTACAAAGGCAGCAACTACTACATCTACAAAGGCAGCAACTACTGAGTGATTATTACTGAAGGCTACTCTTATATCTGTAACTAGGGTTGCTACACTGTCCATGGTGCTAAGTCCTTTACGGAATCCAAATTGATTGACAGGCAAAAGATTTTGATTTTCTACAAACCATTCCCGTCTATTTTTAAAAGGTGTTCGAAGATTTTTAAAAGAGTTGATGAAAGTGCTATTGGCCGGAAGTTATTTGGGTCATCTGGATTTTTGCCTGGTTTGAGAATAGGGATAATCAGCTGTGTTCTCCAGGATTCAGGAATACAGCCATGTCCAAAAATATGATTAATTAGGTTTAGAAAATAAGTTTTACATTTAAGTCCCAAATTAGAAAGACAAGAATAGGGTAGGCCATCAATACCTGGGGCAGAATCATGAAGGCAAGACAGAATTGCGGTTAGATCCTCTAAAAAAAAAGGTGCTTCAAGAGGATCAGGTAGTGAAAGATTAAGAGGGATGATGAAGTTAATTTCTTAATAGGAAGGGGCAAAAGGGGGGGCTAGCTTATCCATAAATCTGGAGGACATCTCCTTTGAGATAAGAAAAACTTTCTTTGGGGAAAAATTAGATCTAAATTTATTGATCTTCCCCCACACCACTGAAGGTGATGTAGATGGGGCCAAGGAAGCGTAAAACTGCTTCCATCCTTGAGCCTTCTTTTTCCATAGGAGTCTTTTGCCGGTACTAAACTAAATTATCTACATTCATATTATTATTGAATATTTTTTCTGCTCTCTTCCTTGCTTGGAATGCTTCATTGCAATCTTGATCAGGGCTTGAAATACCGGTATTTTTGAGTACCGGTATATTTGACCTTGGTGCGATACCGGTATCTTAGGTGTTACCGGTACTGTTAGTACCGGTACTAAAGCTATACCGGTATCTAGCGAGTACCGGTATTAATACCGGTATAAAACCGATATCTAATTTTAAGGTACCCGTTAAGTACACTGTACAAGTATTGCGACGTTGCCAATTTTCGTTTTCATCTATCAGTGTAAGACGAGCGGAGTGGCAACCCGCTACGCCGCGCCGAGTTGAATTTTCATATTCGAAGTTTTATTTCGTGAGTTCAACAGTTTTTTAGGGACGGAGCGAGGGAGGGAGATATAGGGAGGGAGCGGGGGGGGACATTTCCTGACTTCTTAAGGTTACGAACGAAATACATGGCATTGGAAAACAGGTAACATGTCAATCCAAAAATTTCACATTGACTGAAAATTAATGAAAACATAATCAACTTTTATCCAAAGTCGGTTAAAAATGTCGATACACGAAATAGAATTTCGAATATGAAAATTCAACTCTGCGCGACGTAGCGGGATACATAAAAACGAAAATTGGCAACGTCGCACTTGAACTTAACGGGTACCTTAATAACTAGATATCGGTTTTATACCCTTATTAATACCGGTACTCGCTAGGTATCGGTAGTTGGACGATACCATATAAAGATCGATATACAGAGTACCGGTACCCACTTTGAAACCGGTATCCAGAGCCTTTACCATGAGTTGGTACAGATTACGTTCGGGAAGTCACGTGACAATATCTATGACACTTGGTCTAAAATTGTGTTTCTCTTAATTACCAACAAAGGCGCTGCTTAAAGTTTTCGTACAAATAATTTACTGAGACGGTAACAAGTATAGTAAACTTGACAAGCCGTAAACTTATGGTAAGGGCTCAGGTATCGAAATGACAATAACCGCTAAATACCGGTAAAATACCGGTATTTTAGTACCGTTTCCAAGCCTTGATCTTGATCCCACCAAGGAGGGAAAGGGATTTTATTTCGACTTGTGTTTTTTAATGGAAAGCATTAATCGGCACTACATTTTAAGGAATCTACAAATTTGTATTTGTGTAACACTCATCTAAACTATGATTATCTCCTACGTCAATAAATGAATCTGTCTTGCTTTCCATTAATTCCATGTAATGAGACCAATCTTGCGGTATTTTTGGCAGCCTATATTTCAAATGTGGAACTGTTTGTCTGTCTTGTATGTGTTCGTGGGGCATCTTAACAATAATAGGGTAATGGTCACTACCATATGTTGAAGTAAGCCTATCCCAGTACAGAACAGATGTAATATCTTGAGAACATAGAGTAATATCTACGCAGCTTTTGATTTGTTAAGGCCCTATCAGTCTTGTGATATTTTCCATCATTTATGACACATATATTTATATCATCTATAAGTTCAACAAGGTCTTCACCCATCCTGTCACAGTGATTAGATCCCCATCTAAACTGATGGCAATTGAAATCCCCCATTATAATAAAGGGTTTTGTTAAATTTTGAAAAATGGGCCCTAATTGGGCAATAGAGGCTACATTAGAATGGGCAATATAAATTGAGGCATAGGTAATATTTTCAACTTTTGCTATAACAATATTGGTGTTTTCATTCACAGAAGGAGTTGATACTGAAGAATGTAAGGATCTATTTTTATAGCCGTCTAGTCTGTCATTTCTAATACACTGGTATATAGGTAGGTAAAAATCTGTTGTTGGTTTTAGCCAGGTCTCGGTCTCTTCCAACACACATGAAGATATTCTGACATGTCTTAAATGTTTCATATCTTTTTATTTTATCGGAAAAAATAGAGTACACTCAAAATACGTTCAGCTTGTGAGCGGTAGAATTACCAGCAATGGCTGTATAAAAATAAGGAAATGGCAACAAAACAATAAATTTAACTTGTGAATGGTTATATTATATACCATGGTTATATTATATATGGTTATATTATCTATCTTTTTATATGCCAAATAAATTCTTCTTCTTTCTTTACTTATGGCCTTTATTGCTACAGGCACAATAATTCCGCCAATGTCTTGTGGTGAAAGAGACAAAGGAGTGTTTCTTTGCTTTACGGAATCTAAGCTGAGAAAAACCCAAAATATAGACAACCAATAGATTACAAACATATCACATGCAGACACTCACATTGCTACAGCAAATATACTCAGTGTTAGAAATATGAAAAATTCGACTTGCCAATGGTTAGATTTTTATTGTTATTAGTTATGTATTTACCGAGGACTTTAATAAATGATGGATATACATATCAGACAAAAGACACGCAAAGTTAGTAGGGCGAGGGATTTCTTTTGGGAGGATTTTATATAAGGATACGTTATATTTAGGACAGTTGAAGAATATATGTTCCACAGTTCCTTCGTCTAAGCCACATTCACATAAGGAGTGGTCTCTTGCTCGAATTTTCCTTAAATGAACAGGGGACGACGAGTGATCCAGTCGTAACCTAATGATAGAAGAGATGGCAGATTTATCAATTTTTTTAAAGTTGAAAAACCACCGTTTTTTGGGGATGGAACTTTGTATGTTGGCATAATATCTGCCTTTACTGTGTTTAGAAATTGATCATGCTGAGTTCCATGACTTTTCTGGGTTCACTCGAGAAATAGAGTTCAAGTCAGAGGATACATTTTTGCATCATTGGTATTTCCTATGGTTATATAGCCTTTTTAGCACAGGAGTCAGCAGACTCATTTCCATGGATACTGCTATGGCTTGGGATCCAAGCTATTCCACTTTTAAATTTAAGAGGGAACATGTGTACAATGCTTCTTTAAGCTTTAAGATTAATGGAAATTTGGATTTGGAGCTAAAGGGGTTACCGAAAAGCAGATATAGACTACTAAGAGAATCAGAAAAAATAACAGATTTGTTAAGGTTATGGCTAATGATGAAGTGAATAGCTTCCAAAAGAGCAGTGGCCTCATAGAGGTCTCCGGAGGGCATTTAAAGCTGAGAATTACTTTGTATCTTGGAATCCAGACTCCCACCCCTATAATTAAGTTTGTTAACTGTGAATTTATTTGACATTATTGTCATTTATTGCTGCGTTAGCTGCATTTTATTGATACGCATTTTCAACCGGTTCCAAAAAAGAAGGCGGATATCAATTAAATTGTATGCTTTTTTTGCATGTATATTTGTTAATCGATTTGTTGGCCAATAGTCAATCGGTTTTGGTGGTTTACTTTTATAAAGTGAGTACTATTTATTAAGACAATTGAAGCACTTTAGTTGAATTATGTAAAAAAAAATCAACAAAAAGTTAAGAACTATTTTTTTTCTTATAATTAGGTAACTTTTACAAATTTTAACTAGTTTTAAACTTTTTCAAAAATTAATTTAATTATTGTAATAATATAAAAGTTTCAAAAAAAAAACAGTCTAGTCAATATTGTGTTCTCCGCATATAGCCTTCATGCATTTGCAACACTGCGCTTTGGTTATCCGCCTTATTTATATTGACAAAATCCGCAATAATGTACTTCTTTGGCTTTGTCTCATCACTAGTAACTTCTGAAGTTACTGTTACCACATTTGTTTTCGTTTTAGTATCATTTCTACGTTTGTCCACTTGACTATTTCATTGAATATATCGTCTTTTATATAAAGTTGAAAACAGAGCAAAGGTAATATTGCGATACATTCGAGTTGGTTCTCTGTTTGTATGTAAGTATAGCATTGATAGATGAAGTCCTTCCCATCGTACGTCCCTTTGTAGTTAAAACAAATATGGTTATTTTCCCACGTATTGACCGCTGAGGCAGCGTAATAATTCTGCATCAAGTTGATGAAGTTACCTCTTAGTAGATTCCAGAGAAGCAAAATTGTTTTCAGGATCTTCTTGTCTACTTTTAGCGCTTATATCCTCAATGTAGTCAACCATGTCAACCGTGTCAACCATCGCGTCGTCATTATCACTCCTGACATCATCTTCTATTACAAAATCTTCTTGCTTGGAGTCTGATTCCAATGGAGAACAATTGTCTTCATTTTCTAAAATTGAAGCTATTATGTCCTGGTTTAGATGTTGATGGGACCCTATCTTATATATAACCTAAAATATAATACTATTTCTTGAGAAATGTGTCTAAACAAAACACTTAACACACATAAATCACAACAATAAAAAATTGGCAACAATTCGAAAAGTTCCGAAAAGCCCAATTATACGTCAAAACGACGTACAACATCTTCACTACAACAAAATGGTAGCACTTACCAAAATGACGAAACTGTGTCCTGCGAGGTTTTGACGACTACAAAGTTGGTTCCGGAGTTCGAAAAGATCCGGTCGTAAATGTGAAAGATATTGAGATATTTTGCTGTCATATACGTCAAATTTACGTAGATTGGGCTTCTAGGGTTAATGACATTTTGAATATGAAGTTACTACTTGGTTCCTCTGGATAGCAAGTACAGTAGTAAGCTTGGATAATACTTGAAGTGAGCAATTTATATTGATTGACAGTTCATTCAAAACAGTAGTTAAAGTAATTAATTATCTTACTAAAACAGAGCATTGAATTTGATTTGCGGAAAGCAATAAGTATTTTATATATATTTATTTGGCATGGATATCCATTTTGCATGACTACATCACTACTGAATGGGTTGACCAATTTTGCTGTATTGTGGTATTGTCAGGGAAAGGTTGTTATGAAGAATGAAACACGAAAAAATTGCAAGGACAATGGGAAAACCATTGCTTTTTTCCATACAAACTGCTAGTAACTGTTAGTCAAGTGGTCTGCTAGTTTTATACAATTATAATGAATCAAGATTTTTAATTCATTATAATTTAATAAATTATAATTTTCTTTGCCCATTTTGATCTTTCAGAATGATTTAATCATTTTTAATTCACAAGAAGAAAATGGTGTTTAAAATACAGAAGTCTGAAGGAACATTACTTGGCCAGTATGTCTTTTTACGAGCAAATGTAGACTAAGTGTTAGATGCAAGTTCCTAGTTTAAGTCGAGTTTTTGTATTGGTCCTGTGGGCTGATTCATTATCTCAGTAGTGATGATCACTGGGAAAAGTGTACATCAAATAGCCGTTATTGACATGTTTTATATTTGCTATCTCCTGTGACCAACAGAAATACAATGCAGAAAGCAAATACAAAACACATTATTTGACAGCTATTTGATATACACTTTACCCAGTGACCATCACTAAAAGATCCTGAATAACCCCGCAGGTACCTTGTATACAATATACCCCTGTCACATAAGAGCCCATATGTAAAAAGGGTCATTATCAACCAAACTGCTGGTGGTACAGTACTTTACATTACAGTAGGTAGCAACATCTTCGGTGTTAATAGGCTACGATTATCTCTTACCATCATCGTGTGCTTGTACACATATTTCATAGAAGAAAAAACTTTTGTTGTATTATTTAAATTCCGAAAGACTGTAAAATATACTTACCGCTTTTAATTTTTTTCTTGGTCTCGAAGGCTCATCCATTTTACTGCAAAACTGACACTTAAAATCTGACTAATAGGTACATTATTTTTTATAGATACGTTTAAGTACAGTACGAAAGCTTTCTATGATTTGTTTATAGGCTGTTTTTTAATCTCAGAGACTAAATTGACATTAGCAATGTTGTTAGTTTTTTGCGATTCATGAATAGTGTCGTGCCATTATCGAAAAATGCTAACAAAACGTAGTACCGATTTTTGTAAGTTACATTGAAAAATCGGAACATGGGTATTTAAAACGAATTAATACTTAATTAATATTCTTCATAATTTACATAACAAAATTAATATAAGGCAACACTTTCATTTTTAGATTATTTTAAATAATATTATTTTTATTTTTTATTTAGATAATGGCGCGGTACTTGGATACTCAAAACTATCTGATTCGTCGTCTATATCTATAATTAACCTGTTCACTGTTGGGAATGTTATTGTTGACTTTGTCTGTGACGTTTATTGACGACTTACTTGAAGAAGCCCTTCTCCGAAAAAGCGTGGTATTCAAATAATTTAAAACTCTTATTTTTTATGTTATAAAAAAACAACAAAATTATTCTAGTTTTGGCAAAAGACAGCGGTCAAGTACGCGGCTCCTCTAATGCCAAGAGTTAACCGCAGCGTATAGACGCCATATATTATTTTGTAGGTGTGTCGCGATCGACGTGGTGAATCCAGGGTAAAAGTCCAATTATGCAAGTCTCCTGGCTGACCTACCCTTCGGGCTGGAACATAACTTTGTGACTGGTAGGAATCAGTAAAGCGGTGGATTTCAATCCGTACAAGTTGCTGCATAGCATTTCACCACCAGTGGTTTTGTTGTTAATGACCCGTTTTTTTGCTTGCTTCTTACTGCTGCAAGGCAGGACCGCAAATGATCTATTCTACACAGGGGACCCAGAAGAACGCAGGAGAAACTATATTTGCTGACTAAGTTATAACTATACAAGTATTTCTGTGTATTAGTATTCTTGCTTAGCGCCATTACTACAAGCATATAATTTGCTCACTTTGGGAATACATTTATTTATGTACTTTTTCCAGGCTCCAGGGTTATTTTTTTTTAATTTAAAACATGATGCATTACAGTAATACAACAATGTAACGGAATCAAAATCGCCAAACTTAATACACCAAAATAACAGCAGGTATTTGATAACCTGCGCATAACAGGCTCAATGGACGCATTTAAACACATCAATAGATTTAATTACTAATGGTAAAGATTAGACTTGGATTTTTATATAATCCCGTCTAAATACAACAAATATTGAGTATTTCCCTTGACTTCCATTTGATTCGATCAGCAGTCCTAGACTTGGTGGCAATGGGACCACCTCGGAACTACGCTATCTTAAATAAAAAAGATTTTTAGAAGTAACTATTTTTTGATGTCTTGTTTTGATGTTTTGTCTTTTCATGTATTTCTTAATACTTTTTTTTAAAAATTCACCTTATTTACACAAAAATTATACGATCAAAATAAAGAATCTTAAAAGCTATATTAAAAACATTAATAAAATTTATATTTCCTTTACAGAATTATGTATAAATTTGTACAAAGACATGTATGTACATCTATTTACAAGGAGCTCAGATATCGACCGTGGGACCAAATCGGAATTTCCATAGATATAAATAAGCTCATCCATCAGCACAAGGCGCTGAATGCCGAAAGATGGACATTCGAAGAAAATGTGAGCGATGGTTTCCTCATGGGAATTGCAATGCAAACACAACGAATTATTGACCATATTTAAGCGATTTAAATGAAAATTAAGTTTATAATGACCAAAACGAAGTCGGAAAATGGTTGTATAACATTTTCTGTGAAAAAAACGTGTTACTTTTACAAAACCAAGGTAAGCTATTAATTTTATTTGAATGTGAGTTGTACGAGCAACCCTTCTTTTCAATTTCAACAGCGTAATTTGATTGGTCTGTCCATGACATAGTCATTTTTTGTTTTAACAAAACAACTACATCGGTGTATGGCAACAAAATATCATCAAATATTTTAGCTTGGGTAGACGAATTATTTATAACTCGAGCGGGATGATCTGCTTTTTCGTTTCCGTCTATCCCTATATGAGATGGAACCCACATAAAACTTATTTCAATGTTACTTGTAGATAAATCATACCAAATCTGGGGGGTTACCATAAGCTCTTAAAACAGTATTATTTTAATAATACTAATTGTCATCGGAGAAAGACAACCTTATGACGTACATCATAAAGTTGCTTATAAAGGCGGACATTTAGCAAAATGGAAATAATACTGCTATAAGCGTTCATGGTAGGCCCCCTGTTCGACATGATAGATTATGTAATTTATATTTGCATTAAGTACGTTATTTTTTAAATTTAACAGAACACTCATGCTATCGTTTAGGACAAGCCGTTTATTACATCCTTGGCTTTTACTTTGTATGTGTTTCAAACATAGAAATAGAAATATATAGGTCAATGGTTTCAAAGCGGCTAAAATGGCAACTGCTTCTGCAGTAAAGACACTAGAATATTTATTTAAGCTGTACCCTATGCCTCTGTTCAAGAAACTATCAAAAATTGCAAAATATGACACTTTCGTGTCATTTTTCACGCAGTGTTTGGATCCATCACTTCAGTGTACAAAAGTCGATATCCTTTCCATTTGTCTAATGTCTAGTTCATTGTAGACATACGTAGTATCTCTAAGTAGTCTGTGCGTAGTACTCTAATTGGTCTGTGTATTATTCTAAAAAAAAAAGTGGAGGTTGGCGGGAACGTTCGGAGAGGGAGGGCGCGCTTTTCGGGGTTCCCTCCAATCTTTAAGCTAAAAATATGTAATATAATGTAAAAATGTATAATTTGTAAACTAATTAAAGTGTAAATTACTTAGTTGTGTGTAAATGTGATTTATTAAATAAATTTTAATAGTGAAAGACTATTATAGTGTTCTATCACGACAGAAGAGGCAGAGGCCTGAACAAGAAAGGAAATTGAAGACGAAACGGAAAAAGACATGAAATATTAAGATATGGATTTATTACATAATATAAAAGACTAGCATAAAGTATAGAGGTAAAAAAATAATAATAAAATTACTTTATGTACTGACGTAGAAGTTTTGGCGCCAACATGAA